>WAAD01004713.1:157565-167890 GCA_013389945.1 Fregata magnificens
CGGGCCGCCGCCTCCCTCCGGCGGGGCAGCGGGAGCCCTGGCCCCGGCCGACCCCCTTACCTCCTCACCACCGGCTCTTCCCTTGCAGTCATCGACAGCGCCGTGAGCCGGAGGCCGGGGGGGAAGCGACTCCACGCTCTTCTGCAGCGCTGTCCCGTTTGGGGACGAAGCTGGGAGCCTTTTCCGCTGCCTCGGAAGACGGGAGCAGTCCACGCTTTGTTTTGAACTCTTTTTCACACAAAACGACCGAAGCGGAGAGATGCCTGGGGCAGAGCTGGAGCCGCACAGCTCAGCCCCCTGTGCTTCCCTCCTGCCCTGAAGACCGTTGGCAGCAATTCTGGTTTTGCTCACAGTAGCCCCCCACTAGCGCCCATTCCTTTATTTCACTCGCGTCTCTGCCCGGATACACAGCAACAGATTCTTTATGACTCCTCCACTCCCCACGCTATCCTGCGCTCGGGGTCAGAGCTAAAGCCCTGTCTCGGTAAGGCCGTTCTCAGCTCAACTCCTCCTGAGTGGACGGCGTGCTGGGCCCTGGCCCCCGCGCTAACCACAAACACTGGGTGAGTTGGGATCACGCTATGCCACAGCAAAGTTTCTTCCACCCTGACCTAGGCACTCGAGCTGGAGCCGGGAGGGAGCAGGTGTGCACAGTACAGGAGCAGACACATGCTAAGCAGAAAAGTTAATGAAATATCAGGAAAAAGAGCCATTTCCTGGAATATTCAGGCATAGCATTAGGGGTTTTTTTAAAAAGTACTTGATTTCTTTTTAACATTGTATTTAAGATGATCTTTTTCTACTTGAACTTTTAATAATCTTTTCCGTTCCATATCTTCTTTGTAAGCAAAACTGACTTGCTGCACGCATCTTCTGCTTGTGTGGCCCAGGGCAGAGCATATCATGTTATTTTTTTAAGCACTAGTGAGAAAAGGTAACTTAAAACTTGTACTGCACACAAATTAGCTTCTCCTAAGATGTTTACTTGGGAGCACATCTTATTTCTGCTCGGTAAACAACCTTCCTAGAATAGGAAAGAAGATTTTAGGAGATCAGTTCAACATACCAAGAAGCTATTAGCCATCAGTTTTTGCAGTATGTGGAAATTACTGGTGGTACACACAGGAAGGAAAACCCAGTGACTGGCTAAAAGATGTCCCACAGGAGATGTTTGCCATTTATTAAAGTTACAAATGCATAGAAATTATGTAGTTAACTCTGATGGTATGATTTGAGACATCGATGCTATAGCGCCTGTGATGAATGAAACAATAATCAAAGCTGTAATTTTGAAATTTTTTCCTACTCCTTTTTCCAGCTCCAAGCCAGATCAGCCACAAGACCAAATACAAATGAAGAATCTGCCTTTTTCTTGAGTGGGAAGCCTGAGCATCAGAAAACAACCCTCTCATCTCACTATTTAACATTCCTGACTACAAAGGCTAAAAAAGTCTAAATAAAGTGTGTATGTGCTGCTGCTGCTGGCTGACATCAGTTTGCGTTAGCTGTCATTACTAAACAGTTTTCTGGAGAACTACTGCAGCCTTTCCCAGATTTTTAAGGTCTGCCTTTTCACTTCATATAAAATATGATGCTTGTCCCTAAGTAGGAGGAAGTAACTATGAATACTATAAAAGTTTAAATTTATTTGAGAATAAAATTCTATGAAATAGGTTTCAAAAGAGGTCATGTTTAAGAAACAGTTTCCAAGTTCTCGCTTATTTCTGGCTGTTTTATTTCACTTAATGGCAAATCAATTCACTTTTCTTGTGAATCACATGTTTAATGTTTTAGATCAAATAATTCAAGTAATTCAAGTAATCAAGTGGTTTAAATCCTCCTTTTAGTAAGCTGCATTGACAACAGCAGATTTCAAGTCAAAGTTATTCGCCAAGTAAAAAAAGTTCCAACATGCAAATTTCTTCCTCAAAGGAAGTTTTAAAATCTGCTGTCACAGATAATTTATCTATGAAAGCCCAAACAATCAAAATTGTTCAATATTCCTTTGTGCTAACAAGGTAAGTCAGCAGACTCCTAGATCAGAAAAAGACTACATATACCAGATACGGCTGCTAATCGTTGGTGTCAAAAGTAGCAAACATAATATTGTTCTACTCAGCAACTGTGTGTGCGCCCAGGGACAAGTCAAGCAACAGTTTATGTCATATTCTTTTCATAGAGAGTTCCACAAATATTTGATACAATAACATTTTCTACCAAGGCAGGCTTCTTCCCTTAAGGAAAGACCACATCTATTTTTTAAATGTGGGCTGTTAAGTGTGTTTATTTTCTAAAACTTACATTTCAGTGACAGAAAACACTTCTTTCTCCTTCTTTCCTGAACTGAATCATGCAACCATGATTGAAAGGAAAGGGCATTATACTGGTTATTAAATCCTTAAAGTTTCTCAATAAAATGCTTACAATAACATGGGAAAACTTACACCAATATACTTAAAAGAGCTTGAACAATGCTGAGTGCTTAATAGCAGACCAGCTCCACTCAGCTAAAATTAATATAAGTGCTGAGCATGCATCATCGCTTCACTCCTACATGCACTATTTCCATAAGATGATACGTAGGGCCAGCCTGGACTGCAGGAGCTGAAGAGGGATTTCCTGGCAGTCACTAGCGCTGCATGCCTGTGGCCAGACCGTGCTCCACACAAAGGTGGCGAGGCTCTGGCAGGGCTGCACAAGTTTGGAAATACAGCGTTATTTTCCCACGGAGCTTGAGCTAATAAACACAGATTGTACAGGTAAGGCAACGTCTGCATGGGCATCGCAGAGCCAAAAGCACCGTGTGGCTTTGACCGGCTCATCAGCCCCTGGTCAGGACCTTGCTGGACTATACACGTCAGCCAAGTGTTCGTACCTCACTCCTTGTATCCAAGTTATACAGGTTCTATCAATGCCAAAGATATTCCAGCATCTTGTAGATCCTTTTACTTCCTGTGCTCCTCAAGATGGACACCAATGCCTGTGCCAAAGCATGGTCTTACAAGCACTGGAAGGCTGTTACACCGTTCATGTTAGGCAAAATAGTATTTCTGAGGTTCAGTCTTTCAAAATTTCAATCTAGCAAGGGACCGTGCAGTGAGCAGATACAGTTCAGCATAAAAACTGGTGCATTGCTCTTCCTTTGTCATCTCAAACTTTTGAGAACCTTTCCAAAAGCAATGTTCACTAAAAAGTACCATCTTATATATTAATAAACTGGAAATTAACACTGAAAGTAAAACAAAATAGAAGGAAACCTTAGCCTGCAGGACAACTGATTTGAAGACTACGTAAAAAACGCTGAGCAAAACTATCATATTGCCAAAATACTAAGAATTCTTATAAATGATTTAGTTAAGTTTCAACATGTATTTTTCCAGTGTGACCATGAAAAATCCCACCCCAAGTTTACTATTCTAACCTTGACTTCCTTTGTCATGAATTCACTTAATCAGTCCTCATATTCAGTTAAAGCTCCAGTTCTGAAGTGATTTTGCAATAAGTAATTGCACAAGAACAGACCCCCTCCATTTATGACCTAAAACCACCAAAATCTTCTGAACACTGAACAGCATATATGGTGTGAATATTTCCCTAAAGCAGAAAACTGATGTAGCTAGTTTAACAGCTTTGTGCTGCACTTCCTCTCTTTCCTTACCCTCCTCGCTACCCTAAAAGCACCTTATCTATTATAACTATGGCTTACTTTAAATGTAATCCTCCAAGTCCTCCAAGTTTATAGCACAAAATATGCAACATCCCAATTAAATTGTGATAACTTTTATTTGATTTTTCTATATTAGCAGGAAGACAATGCAGCTGCTTTGGTTACTAAAACCTTTTTTATTGAAAAGAAGTTTCAGGGCTTTACTAATAAGCATGGCAACATAAAGCAAGTCTTAACGATACTGCATTTTATTGGGGTGAAAAAGTGCTCAAAACCAGAAGCTCATTAGTGTTGTTCTTCCCCCTCACTTTTCCAACCAGCTCACTTATAGAAAACAGGCTCTTGTTGTTAGTGGACTCTCCGGGTGACACGTTTTAGACAGACACTCTGACTTTTTCTTTAGAGCGCAAAAGATGTTCTTAAGTGATAAGACAGACTCCCAGGCCTCTTTCTTTTCTATAAAGAAGGAAAACTCTGCCAGATTGCTTCCGGCATAACCCCATTCATTTTTCCTGCAATGACAATTAGATAGAGAATGAAAGCACCCTCTGGGACATGGAGGGTTCAGTTTCCTTCAGCAGAGGTCTTGATTGGAAGCAAATCTGAATTATTTCACTTCAAAGCAACAAATAAAGAATATTTTTCTGGAATGTCAAAGACATTTACATCAACCAAAACCAACCTTCATAAGAATCCTAAAGATTCTAATCCTAAAGATAAGATTGCTTAGCAAACCAAAAAACCAAACAAAAAAACCCCAAAACGAAACCCCCCAAAAACACCAAAACAAAACAACCACCACCCCCAAAAAAGAAAATTGGTCAACAGTACCTTAAGATCCAGTGGGTGGGGTGGGAGGGATGGCACAGGGGAAGGGTATCACATAGCATTCAGTAATGCCACCTGATGAACTTACAACAGATATTCCTAAAGGGAAAAAAAAGTATATGACCATCATGTTTATCTTAAAATCTGTAGTCTGTTTCTGTTCTTGTTACACAACACTTCACTACAACAATCATTACTTTTCTATCATTTATTTCAGTTAGGTGAGATACTTCACATTGCTGTATTCACCTGTGTGTGCCCTCTGCAGCCCTACCATTTGAACTAGCATTAATTACTAGTGTGGCTTTTCTGGGGCAAAAATCCATGTTGTTTTTCCACATACACAAATAGCAAACACTGGTTTAACTAAAGCTTTTTGACAATTTATTAACATTATTAGGCTTAAGAAACAAAATTAAGTTTTATTCAAAATGTAAAGATTAAGATAATTTTAAAATGTTAGTGCTTACCAACAGTAAGAAGAAACAGTCCTTTTTCTGCCTTTTTTCTTCCGTATATTTATTTATCAATGATGCACTGAAAAAAATGCCTTTGTCTTTTGAGTCAGCTGCAAAAGTTCTTCCAATATTCTTGTATCATTATAATTAAAAGATGGAGATAACCTCATATTTCAAGTTTTTACCCATTAACATACCACATACTCCACTCAAAATGTTTTCTGTGAATGATACAAATAATAATCCTGCTCTGAACTAGCTTATCATTATTATGATGAAACATCACAGACAGTAATTCCCAAAACTTTTAAGGGGGTGGAAGGGGAAAAACCCACCACATAGAAGTTTTGCACAAAATGCATGCATGTATATAAATACCCAAAGTGGCTTTAGGAACAAGCAGCAAGATATAGCAAGGACAAATGCAAAGTTTATTCCACGTATGCTACAATTAATCAACATGTTAGGGAAGTATCAAAATTTGTAGTATTAACATATGGCAACAGTTTTATTGTTACAACACATTGCAATAGATTAGCCCCACTGGGAAAGGCTTTTAAGCTGCAGACAGTGCAATTGCATTAAATCTTAATTCTTCTGGGTCACGCTCCATGAATTTCTTGCAAACTTCTATTGCATCCTAGGGAAGAAAGTAAAAAACAAAACAAAACAAAAACCACTATAAATCATACTTATTAAAAAAACCCCACAACTGAAATATGAAGATATGCTTTACACAAACTATGCTTAAAATGCATTTTTCCAGAAAGGATTACTAAATAGTATGACAAATCTACATAAACTGTATTTCTGATCTGAGTCACCACTATTCAAGATTATTTACAGTGCTCATATGGGCAGCATATAAGAGCAAAAGTTTCATGCAGAACCTTAGCAACAATGATTTTTGTGACTATTACTTTGCACAACAGATGTGTTGCTTGTCTGACTTTCTAAATGCATCTCTGAAGTTTGCTTTTACTAGTACTGCTGTATTCAGAAAGTTTTCCTTTGTCTCAAGATGAATCTAGGCTGTGTGGGGTAAGTGAAAGATTATAAGTAATTCCTTCATCTAGCTTTAGGGTGCAATCTGGAGAACACATGTTATCAGTAAAACAGAAAAACGCCACATATGAAAAAAGGAAAGTTTTATCCAACTTCTCTCCCTGCCTAAACAAGCACAAATTGTAAGCAAACTTTACAGACATTAGTCTACACTACTAAACTAGGAAAGAGTTTGGTTGGTTGGTTTTTAGTTTCTCTGGTTTCTTCCTTTTGTAAAGCTAATTCAGCCTGGATACCATAAAAGTCAGATCCATGCATTGCCTCCTCTCAGCTTCAACTTCGCATCATTCTGTGGGGATGACAGTTTATCCTCCCAATTCAGTGTATTCCTTTCCAATTCGTTTCTCAACTAAACAGCTCCTGACACAAAGAAGCACCCAAAAGAAGCCAGGAAACTGGAGAAGAATGACTATTACCAAGTGTCAGAAAGGAAATCAACTTCTGTCTAGCATGGCACCTATCAAACTATAACGAAAGCAAAGCAAAGAGAATGAAAAATTATCCTAAGTTTTCAATCTGATGACTTCATCTCATGTACAATTTGAAAGGAGCAGGGGTACATGAAAATCTCAGCACAGAAGAAAAGTCAGTCTGATCTTCTGTAATGGTCAACGTTTCTGACGTTTCTTGTTATCACATTATGATACTCTGTCATCCAGAGTCACAACATGAGCGTTCTGAAATACCTGTTTTAAAACTAAGTAAACCTAATTTTGTCTCACCATCCCACTCACTCATCCAACCATAAGAGACTTTTGTATAAATATTTTTATAAGTATTTTTAATAAGTTTTGTGGAAATATAGCAAGAATTTTGTATAACATTATTTAAGGTTTTCTATTCCTACCTCTAAAAAAGAATCCTCACTCGTTTCCCCATGGTTTATTGGAAATGGCTTGCGCCCATCTGTTGAAACACAAAGAAGGATTGAACAACACATTTATAAAATTAGAAAAGCTTCATTTTTCCAGTTAAAACTATCTGAACAGACTTTTTGTTCTTCACTTACAAAAATGCTACCTCTTTTTTCATAAAAGAATCACACATGCAGCTAGCTATTCCCTGATCTCTCCTCCACTGCTGACTACTTCAACAGGTATCGTTATGTACAGTCTGTTACATTAAAAAACAATCCAATCAAAACAATGAAATACTTTTTAATATTTTATTTGAAAACTTTAAGGCTATAAGTTGTGATTGTTTTAGTGCTGATATAGTACTTCAGTTTTTCAAGTAGAGAAGAACAATTTCAAGTACACTTAATGGATTTATTCAGACAGACAGCTGCATGTCTGTGGTCTTTGACAGCTGTGATCAGGGACTCCATGACAGAACAGAATACCAAACCCACCAGTTTGAAGAGTCTGGCATAACTGAAATGTTACGTTCATTTAAAATAAATAAGCAAACAAACCAAATAACTTTAAGTATCACATACTTTCACAGCGTTTAAAAATGGTTGCTATAGTTAATTATTTTTTCTCCCATTTGCAATATAATAATGCTATCATTCTCAGCGTTTTAAAAATTATTTCATTCATAGAAATAGGTTTCAGGTTACTTGTGAAGAGCCATGAGAACATATGTCAGGATATCCTAAATATTTGCTAGACCAAATTCCCTTTTGGCTCTGTCCTCCCTTTTAAAGACTTTTCCCTCCCCAAAGATTCCATCGAAGTTGACAATACCTCCAAACTACACTTTCCATAACTAAAAATAGATTCGATGTTAGAAAACTTTTGGATTTACATGAACAAGAAGTTGTTCATTATTGTAACAACCATGATAGAAGATACAACAATGCAAAACCCTCAGAACGTGCCAGGGAAACAGAGCTGAATGCCCTGTACTGTTGCAAGCTAAGTTTGATTTTTTTTTTTTTTTCCCCCAAACATACGTCTTGGCAGAACAGCATTTTAGTTTCATGTGCCTATAAATAACGTGTTTTCTATGGCAAAAACAGCATAAGCATTTAACATTCATGTGC
Organism: Fregata magnificens; assembly: GCA_013389945.1. Taxonomy (NCBI): domain Eukaryota; kingdom Metazoa; phylum Chordata; class Aves; order Suliformes; family Fregatidae; genus Fregata; species Fregata magnificens. Next base: position 165,571 of record WAAD01004713.1, read on the forward strand.
TTCCTTAGCATTTTCTGCCTGCCAAAGCCCACATGCTGGCCACAGGGACTGAGGCCAGTGAATCAACTGAAAAACCTTCTTCCATTTTCCTACTTATAAGTATTTTTTGCTTTCTTCCACTAGTACAGAGAGATGCTACTTTAAGAACAAAGGAAATACTAGTATTAGCATTCCCCTATACAGTGGAGCTAAATGCCTCTTCCCCCCCCCTTTTTCTTTTTTTAAGCAAAAAATTCAAGTGGGTTTTATCTTGCATCATACTTACCAAAAATAGCTAAACATCGTAATTGTAGTCTGTAGTATGCTTTTTAAACAGAGCAAATTAATGCACAATGAAACGGTAACATAGAAATAGTAGCACACAACTAAAAGAGCGAGCCATCCATCACGCCTTGAAATTTAAAGTCATAAAATATTTATATTGCATCCTACAGTAGTTGCCTCACTGTTTGATCTAGTTCACTGACAGACATACAGCATCATAAAAATACAGAAATGTGTGCCTATTGTTCATGACTTACCACTGATAATACCCCTTAGATCACCTTAATATTAACATAAGCACTTCTTATATATCGCTTATGCCCCAGGTTATGATTAGTTGTCACCCGTTAAGGGCATTGCTTAATTACATGTTGATTTTCAAAAGATGACAATGTTCTCACCATAAAATACCACAAAAATTATGTTAGGAAAGACCAGTGACTTGCAGTTTTTAAATCCTGATCTACTTGCTGGTTTTCTGAAGCGCCTGCAGCAAAACCTAGTTGCCCAGCAACATGTTTAAGATTGGAGTCATTAGAGAATATCTGAGCAGAACTTGGTGCTACAATCTGAAGAGGGAAAAAATAGCTGTAATTCAGAAAACAGACACTACTGTTTTACAGTTAACTGTCTAGTGACCAGAAAAAGGCAGAAGAAAAAAGAACCAGCCTATAACAAATGAGTTGCAGAATATTGGTATCTGCTAGTATCCTAACTATATAATTTCAGTTTAAACTGTATCACGCCATTTAATAATATAGCTAACATTTCTAAAGTGGCACACAGTTCATTTATTAATTCCACAAGCAATTCAGGGACATAAGTATAACGGTACTTTCCTCTCTGAAACTTTGAGTGCTCATCAATTCTTTCTTGCTTCCTGTCCTTGCAAATCATAAAGGAAGTTTAGAGGCAGTCTAATATTCTGTACCATTTTATCTTAATAGGAGGGAGTTGGGGGAAGGAGAATCAAAAAAAACAATGGGAAGAAGGCTGCAATTATTTGACAGAACCCCCTAACGCCCAGACCTTATGATGCAGTTGAAAAGAACCTAAGCCCTACATTACATCAAGTAATCTCTCTCAAACTTTGATAGTTAACAACATTACTACGTGTATTTGTTTCAAATGGAGAGAGCGGATAAAAAGAGTTCTTACCCAATTCATACAGATGACCACCTACATTAACTAACGCAATAAAGTGAAGATCTACTTTTTCATCTATACTTGGTGCCTGCAAGACAAAACAAAACAAAAAGAAATTGTGTTCACTAAAACTCTTATCACAATATGATTAATGAGAACATATCATCATAATATGCAAAACACCTGGCCAAGAGAAATCACAAGTGAGAAGCACATTCTGAATCTATACAGAATGGCAGAAGTCACACTGCAGAACATCTCGCAATATAAAGAAGCTTTCTGCAATGCACAGATCAGTAAGAATCCTTTCAGTAAAGTATCTGGAAGTACTTCCAATTATAGCTCTACATAAAAGCTTTATTTTTCATTACTGAATTAGAAGTAGTATCAGCTGAAATATATTAATATTAAAAATAGATATTCATATAAATAGCAACTCCTTCACTAACCCATCTCCCATAACAAAGTGATGCAGGGCTGAACTCTGAACCTGTAGTATTTTAAAACCGAAAATATTCACTTGGTCAAAATAATTTTTTCCTTGTAAGCCACATATAGTACAGTTAACCTGCTCCCTCTTTACAGGCAGTCGAAAGAAACAGTTCACATATCTTCGGTGGGGAGGAAGGAAAATAACCAGAGGTGCCTAGACTGAAATTTCAAAGTGGCATCATACCAAGAAAGGACTGAAGTGCAGTGACAGCATCACGTGACATGACATAAAAAATGGTTACAGCTGGTAAAGATCTATCTAGCCCAGTACTCTGTTGCCAACTATAGCAAGCAAAAGCTTTTTCTGAAGAAAACAGGGCATGCACAGCATGGTACTCTGCCAGCACACATTCCCAGCATCCATTAAGCAGTGGTTTTTGAACTTCTGAGCCAAAAGGTGCATCACCACTGTTGTGTT
>WAAD01004714.1:7121-28223 GCA_013389945.1 Fregata magnificens
GTAGGTTAAGTCCTTTTTAAATTTACCCTGAATAAGATCATATTTTGATGTTTTACTTCCTTAAACTTTCATATTTTCCAGGTTTTGGTACACTAGATTAATATTTGCCAGAAAAAATGTACAATAATATGTAACATCACAGGTGGCTTGTCACATCTGTAAGCACAGTCTGCTTTTAGTTTAATGGCCCTGAAGTAGAAATCCTTTGTGAAATATAATAAACTTGCGTGGCATTTATTAAAAACACTAAAATAACTGTACTGACTGGAATTTTTTTTCCCCCCTTCTAAACTCTTGGGTGTCTAGGTTTAACATTGGGTAAGTAAGTAGGATTGAGGGCTCTTGCTGGAAGCTGATAATATTGTGCTAAATCGTTCTGTATTTCTCTTTTAAAGACCTGTTCACAAAAACTCAGCCCGGCAGGACTATCTTAAAATAGCACCAGGACTGGAAACAATGTGACTAAAATGTGAACAAACAGTTCTTGAAAGCACATACTTAGGGTGAGTTCTTTGTAGGTCAGGAAAAGCATCTGTATTTGAAAAGAGTTTTGCTGACTTGACTTGCTTTTATATTCCAGGGATCTCTGACAGGGTTGTTACGATTTGGAAATCTTAAAAAGAATTTAAAGTGGAAGCTTCCCTGTGTCACTTCAACCATATTTTGTTGCAGAATATACTGAAGTCTTCAATTTTTGTGCTAGATTTACTTTTTTAAAATTCTTTTTACCATCCACTTCACTATCTAACTGTAAATGTAAATTCAGGTTTCTTTCTGTCATTGGGTAGGAGCCAACAAAGTGTCTTAGACAAAGGCATAAACTGAGGACATACTACTAAATGAAGGTTTGTCACTATGAAGTTAGTGCAAATTTACAGCATACCGTTACTGTCCATTAACTTTTTGGGTGCTGTTGGGAAATGAGGCTGAAGGAATAGGTCACCTTTTCTTTTAAAAGAAAGTCCATTGACATAGCTAATTACGCTCTTGTAAGCTTACACTCTTCCTTATTTACAGGTTAATGTGTTTGTGTAGGCTGTGCCTGGAGTGATTTTTGAGCCCTTACTTGCATGATGGGAAGTTCAGTGTGTGCAGAGATTCTTGCAGGACCAGAGGCTTCAGGTGTAGCATTTAGAATAGAAAGGCATAGGCTGGTAAGGTTACAGACAGTTCATCAGTCACGCTTCTCCTTTAATGGATGTAGGTTGTATAAGAAATCAGTCTCAGCCAACAAAAAACTGCCCAGGAAGCCATGCTATTACTAAACTTGCTTACCTAGGCAGTTTCCCCCCTGTGTATTTTGGGATTTGTGCTAGCCACAGGAGTTCTTCCACTAAGTTCAGAGTTGCATAAGGGTTATTTAAGCATGTTTGCTTCATGTCAGGAGAAGTCTGACCTCTGGCAATCAGAGTATGCTCAGTGTGGTAGACCATAGTGGAGAGGATTTTTAACAAACCAATAATCATGAATGTAACAATTCAGTTGGTTTGGATTCCTTAAATATTTTTCTTGTTGTGTTGCTCAATGTAATTCAAGTGCAATGTGTCTCATTATGTTCATTCGAGTAGTGAAAAATCCACTTCACCACCAGAAGAAATTCTAGGTTTCTCTGCTGTATTTGTAATTTATGTGTATCTGTAACTTGATCTGTAACTGTAACTTGATCAGCCTGTTTTTTTAAGGTAATTTGTGTCAGTACAATGGATGAAATTAGTCCGTACACAAAGACCTATAGCTCTTTTTGTTGGCTAAGAATCTAGCTCTCCTAAGCAAATTCAGTTATTGCATTCGTATGCTATAGTCTCTGCCATTTACAGTAGCTTTGCCTACCACTGAGATACAGTGAGATGCTTTTGGAATGATGGTAACAATTTGTACAGTAGTTGCGGGGTGTTTTTAAGATCTCTATTGAGTCAAAAGCATCTTTCAAAAATTTAAATACAGTTCACATAAAAGTAGTAGTTCCTTTCAGAAGGTCAGCAAAATATACAGCTATGAATGTAAAAGATTTGTATACCGTTACAACTGAATGCTGTTGTTTAGATTGGAGGGGATACTTCAGAAGCTCTCCAGCTGCTTCCTTGCACGGTCAGGGGAAGGGTGCTGTTGAAAAGTCTACTCTCAATTTGTGTGCTCTTCACTCTACCTTCAGCTTATATAAATGCTCTAATACTTGCTAGCATTCTGTAAGATGTGGCAGTGAAATGGTTAACTGTTAATTCTGGAATCAATACCGGTCAGCTTTAAATGGGTACCCAGCCACTTGAGTTGGGAAATAAAACGTGGCAGGCATGTGCCACTAGTCCTTTAGCTGTGTTAGTCTGATAGGTCACAGAGGTTTGGAGCGGAGGAGGGATTTTTGGCCTTACTTGACTATGGTTTGATACTTTGATATGCTTTTGGACTTGAGTCCTCACCAAGCCCCTGCTACAACTCTTTCTACACCCAGTAACTTTATCTCTTCACATTGTACATGTTTTCATGGAAGAGCCCTTGCAGTGAAGGTCTCTTTTTGTGGCATCATTTGTTTCTGCGGACTTCTCTTCTCGTAAAGCTTGGGAGGAGTTGGTGAAAGATCTTGGCTGTACAAAACCACAAAGGATTTACTCCTTGTTGAAAATGATTGCCCACTTTGAACCACATTTGTATGGATAAATACCACCCTGTTATGGTTCACAGAAGCAAAACTGAGGTGAAAAGTGATTCTTTACCAGGTTGTTTTTATCTGTTGCCTTCCTGTGTAAGCTACTATGCTCATTTGTGTTTGTCTAAGAGAAGCCTTAGTTTTCTCTGAGAAAAGCAGAGAGAAGAGGAGAATTTATCTCAGAATTTCTCTGGGCTCCCAGCATGTTTAAATAGTCTTGGCAGCAGGATGCCTCTTCTGGCATTATTCCACCAAAAATCTGCTGTCTAGTAATCTGTTGTAATTCAGTCTGCTTGAAGTTGTGGGGAGGATTGTTGAAAGAAGTGCTAAATGTATGCCACCTGCTCCCAACGGTTAGGTGCTGTGAGTATTCAATATGAAGAAGAAAATGCTATAGGGAGCAGTGTTCACAGAAAGAATAGGATTGGTGGGCGAGCATTCCCAGTGCTTTTTAAAATAAAGCACGTGTTGCATATTTACATCAGTGTGTCAGTGAAGGGAACCTGTGAGCTTTGGCTCATATCCAGAGCTAAGAAAAAAAATGCATAATGCACCGGGGGAAAATGTTGCATTTTAGTGTGCTCTCCAGCTCGAGGCCCCTCTCTCTTTTTAAAAATGTACTTTCTTTTAAGAGAGGGTATGCTCTGATTCTTTGGTCAATGTAGAACATGTTCCCTGCAATGAACCTGTTTCTCTTGGGTGTCTTAGGCTTTTGAAACTCTTCAGCAACAGTAAAGATGGGCTGGAGTCCCCAGCCCTTGCAGAATGTAAGGAAGTCCAAAGAACTTCCCCCCACTGAGTGCTTATGAAAGAGTACATGACAACTCTCTAGAGAAGATACTGCACCTTACTTTGTTAGCAACACTGCATCCACAAGAAGGACTAATGAGCCAGAGTGGTCCAGCATGGAAGCTGTACTCCAAGAAGAGATGAAGATTGAAATTTTCCAGAAAATCTTATAGTAGTTGTATAGTGGTGATGGAGATATTTCCAAGCAGATATTTCCAAGCAGATCTCATGCTTTTTGTGCTAAGGGGCAACAAGGGCTTTTTTCTCTTAAGAAGGGAACATGCAGATTTAAAGACCATTAGAAGTAAGCCCTTTAAGGTTGACAATTTATTTCGGCAAACTTCTTTTTAGTGCAACAGAAATACTGAACAACTGTGTATGTCCGGGTTAGCTTGTCTTGATGCATTTGGAATGTTCTTAATTGGATGGGTTCAAAGGTGGGGGGCGGGGGGGGGGGCAGAATTGGAAATTAAAATGGAAGTTTAAACAGGAGGAAGAATATTGGAGCAGGGCATTTGGGTCCAGCTCCATTTTTTTGGGTATAGTTAGAATTCTTATTGGGAAGAGGAAATAAGAGAAGGGACTTTGTAGGTGTGTCATTATTAGCTTGGTGTACAGACAGAACACTTTGTTCTGTGCAGTGTGTAACAATCACGTTATCTCACTGAATGCTGGATTTTGCAAATACAATCTAGAGAGCGAAGCCAAGCCAGCCAGCTAAAAGGAGCACCTGCATTCCAGTGGCTAGTGCAGATCACGTGATGGAAGTTATAACCCAGGTAAAATGTTAATCACTGAACTTGGCACAGTTGAAGCTTTTAATCTTTTATTGCAGTTTTCTAGGGAGAGGCAAGTTATGGACAACAGCCCAGAAAAACTGAAGAAGGAGTTAGAGGAAGAACTGCAGCTAAGTAGTGAAGACTTGCGTAGTCATGCCTGGTACCATGGACGTATTCCTCGGCAGGTACGTGGTCTTTGCGTTGCCAAATGTGCTTTGAGCTTTTATAGACAAGCAGAATTGCACTAAAGTACTATACACATCTCTGATATCTGCATTGATTTAGTAGAAACATAATGCTTATTAGCGTGAAAGCTATGGTATTTATCACAGCTTGGCATAAAATGAGGCTGAGGAAGGATTCAGGACAGACACTGGTGGAAAATATAGATATTTCAGGGTCTGTGTGCACTGAATAAAGGTGGAAATGGAATTTAAGCTCTCTGTGGGGAGAGTATACTCATATATTGTTCAGACACAGACATGAATTTGGTTCAGTATTCTTAAGCAAAGTTAAAACGTTCTTGTTTATTTTCGTTCTTGCACTTGGAGTTTCGGGGAGGGGAAAAAAAAATCCACAACAAAATCTATGCAATAACTTAATTTTCATCCTTACGATTGTAGTTAAAAATATGTTAAAGCTGTCGTTGGGTTGGAGCTTAGGTTCCCAGAGCACCTGGAGCTCCCCCTGGGGGCCTCCCTCCTGCGTCTACCCAGGCGCTCCTCAGGGCTGCGAGCTGCCTGCTGCCCTTCGCCTGAAGAAGGAGAGCAGGCACAGCAGCCACATACACTGCACTTAAACTATGCATCTAACTGTTAATCTTATCACATGAAAGGACTAACTCAAAACAGAAAACCAGGATTTTTCTGACTCTTCCTAGTACTATGCAGTATTCACAAAGAGTGAAAAATAAAGGCTTCTGTCACTTAAGGTAATAATGGAAGGACAACCTCTGGGGTCCTGTAGCAATGGCTTTTAAGCTTCAGTGTGGCTGTCTGTTCAGATACTTTAAATTCTAAAATCCTGAGTCATTGCTTTCCCTTCGTGCCTTATTTTCTATTAGCAAACTAGAAGAAATATGTATGCAAAAGTGGGTCATGCTTCTGGCCGCTGGGCATTTTCCAAGAAGCCCCTCCAGATCTCTGCTGTGGGATGAGCTCTTAATTTTAGAATTGGAGACCACACTTCTACCACGCTTCATGCTTTGCTTTGTATTTCTGGCTTGGTCTGTCCTCCCAGAGCAGCCAAATTAAGTCCTATGTTTAAGAATGTTTTGTTGCGATGTGTTGTTTGACTACTTGTTTGCTGATTCTGAAAGTACTTTTTTGTATAATTCTTTTTCCTCAAAGGTGGCAGAAGGCCTAGTTCAGAGAGATGGAGATTTTCTGATTAGGGATTCTCTCTCCAGTCCTGGGAACTTTGTTCTTACCTGTCAGTGGAAGAACACCTCTCAGCATTTTAAAATCAACAGAACAGTTCTAAGACTCAATGAAGCCTACTGCCGTGTTCAGTATCAGTTTGAACTCGAAAGTTTCGACAGTATCCCCGGCTTAGTTAGATACTATGTTGGGAATCGCACACCAATATCAAAGCAGAGCGGAGCAATTATTTTTCAGCCTATCAACAGGACTGTGCCTCTCAGGTGTCTAGAAGAAAAGTATGGTGTAACTCCAGTCCGACAAAAAGAGCCAAGCATCCCTGAAGGAAAAACAGAAACTGCAAAAAGGCTGAGTCTTGGTATATCCAGCATGCAGTCCCCAGAGCAGAGCATAACCAGAGGAAATCTTCTGAGGTACTTCAATTTTGCTGTCCTTATGGAGGGAAACGAAGTAACTCTTATCAGCTCCCACTGTAGGTGATGTGAATTTTTACTCTGATTTTAGCTGGAAGACTAGCTGTGAGGGTTTGCTGATTTTTAGCAAAGGATTTTTTAGGGCCTGATTTTTGAAACTTCCTGACATTGTTAAGAAGATGCTGACTACGTTGTGGTTATGTGGCTTGATCTTTAGAAAATTTAAGCTACATTAAGGAGGTAAAATAAGAGGGGATGGATGAAGCCATGATGTAAGTGGCAGGGCTGCACACAGTCTTCACTCATCATGGGACCCAGAGCATGCCCCAGGTTTATGGGGAGGCTGTTACCCCTGATATTTGCATTACAATAGTGACAGAATAGTGCTTCCTGAATGCCATTTGATTGGCGTAGCAAAAGAAAGTAATTCTAGCAGACTGGTAAATGAGTGCAATAATCAGATTCTGAAAATATCTTTGGAAAAACAAGATGCACGTCTGCAGTTCCAAAGGGACTAGTTGCTTAAAGATGGTGATGGCTTTGGCTCTGGTTCTCCATTTGCAAGTTGGTACATGTTGGGGAGAGGGAAGGGATAGCTCATTTGAAATCCACAGAGCGAGAGCAAATGTAGACTCTGGAAGCACAACAGCAGTGCAACTTGTTCTTCAGTGACTTGGCAAATCTTGACTAGTATAAGACAAAGGATTAAAATAAAATCTTGCTGCTGCTCCAGAGACGTCTTTCCATATTTGACTTCTGCAATAAAAATACCAAGTGTGGGATAACAGATCCTAATTTCAGTGTCCAAATCAAATGTTCTGTTAAAAAGTCTCAACATTCAAACACCCTCAGTAATGCTGGAGGGTCACACATATTATAGTCTATTTCATTGCCACCACAACAGCATGAAGTACCTTTTATTCTTATAAGCTGCCCAAGTGGAAAGCTAATGATTCTTGCCCTGGTTATGATATATTCTGGCAATTAGTTATGTATGTTAGGAGGGTTGGATATATTGATATGTTTTTGTTTGCATTTTTGTTTACCCTAGAAATAAAGAAAAAAGTGGTAGCCAGCCAGCTAGTCTGGATCATGTTCTGGAGAAAAGATTCCCTCTAAAGGCTCACCAGTCAGAGAGCTATCTGCTAATAGGTATGTTTTGTAATTAAATGTTTCACACTTAGAATCTGTGTGTGCCCAGGTGGTCTGTTACACTTCAGACCGAAGCAATGCACCAGCTAGTTGAGTACCTTAGCACACAACTCAGCAGGCTTCCACACCAAAAAAATGACAGTATAGCCTATGTATGGGGTACAGTTGTCATTAATATCCTCTTTGACAGTATTACCTTTCCTCACTTGTGCTTTACAAGCCCAAGTTTCACTCATGTCATTCTGACAGAAGCCTATTAAGTAGAAGCGGTGTTTCGTGGAAATCCCGGTAACTGCTTTTTCTCAGGTTAAAGTATGCGGATGTGGTAGCGTTCCTCAGCAGGACAGAAGCACTACCATGGCTTTTGTACTCAGTTCTGTCCTTCTGTCTCTCTCAAGCTCTCTCCCCCGCCATCCCTTTTGCTTTTCATTCCTTTCAACACCTTTGCTGCTGTCTGGTTCCATGGCCACCGTCATTGTCTTCCTCCAGTGATACAAGGTGTACCAACACTTGATCAGTTGTTGATGGTGGCTTTTTCTTTCTCAGATTCTTCAGAGTTTTAAGCAATTGTTTCCAAACTAACATACTGTGTAAGGAAGCTTGCAATGATGCATCTGTTCCCATGTGGACAAATTCTAGTGTTTGACTTCCAGGGCTGCTAGTAATTTTGAATACGGTAGCTGTTAAAATTTATAGTGCCTATTGTTGGAAAGACTTCTTGAGACAAAGATAATATTAAGTATTTGTATAATGAGACTGTATTTTGATAGAAAGGGTATGTTCCTGTGTTTAACAGTGGGATGGACAGACATTCATAAAACAAGTTTCTGTCCATCTATAATTGAATTGATTATCTTATTCCAATCCATGGCTGCAAAAACTTTTCTTTTGCTACTGTGACAGTTAACCTGCAGAGTACTGCCGTGCATTTTGTCATGGGGTCCTCCGGGCAGGTTCTGGTGTCGTACTGCTTATGAGTGGTGACAGGCTGTGATTTGCAGGTTTTGTTGTCTGCATAAATTGAGAGCCAGCTGGAAAAAAGGAGTAAAGCCCACCTGATGCAACTGACCACTTTGCTGTAGATACTAGCAAATGCACTGAGAACTGCAGGTTGGGAGCATCTGATACAGGGTTCAGTCCTATATTGGATGCCAAGGTTTGCATATGCAGTGAGTACAGGATGAGGCATAAATACACAGAAGTATATGGATGTGTTTCTCCAGCTCTTCAAATCAGCTACTGTTTATCAAAAAGATTAGCATCCCTGAAATTCATTCCTTCCATACCTTATTGCAGGTTCAGGCTTGACTTTGGGAAGCTTTTCTTTCATCTCAAACTTGTCATTCTCAGAAATGACTCATCTTTTATGTGGTGTGGCTGGAAGTTTCTGTTTTTATAGCCTAGATCAGGTTACAAAGAAACGTCCTATTCCAAGCCATGGAGACTATCCAGCTCTGACAGTATAGCCTATGTATGCAGCAGGGACTGGAATTATTGTCAGCATTACCACAGAATAATATTATGGTGCAGCTGTTCTGTGTATTTGGGATTTTGGGAGGACCAGCAAGTGACTGGAATTTGCTGGCTAGCTCATTCCTCAAAATATCATTTAGTATAGATTTTTGTCAGCAAATAATTGATGTGATCTGACAACATTTTCCTCAGGGAATAGCATTAAGAGATGAGCCCTGGGATAGGCATCAGGAATTGTATATGTTTTGGCCTTCTAAATTACCATTTTCCCCTGCAGGTTCAAGACATCCATCTCGATTACCTGAAGCAGATGCAGACTCCTGCCCAAGCTCTCCTGCATTTAGAACAGGCAGTGAACCTTCTCTAAGCCCCACAGTTGTTCAGAAAGTCACCTCTGAGTCACAAGTAGGGGAAGCTCTTAGAGGATCAGACAGTCAGCTCTGTCCAAAGCCTCCACCTAAACCCAACAAAGCACCCCTGATGAAGCCCCCAAATTCTCCTTTGGCTTCTCACAGTTCAGAAGGACACTATTGTGAACTAAGCCCCGCCAGAGATCCTGCAGCAACAAAACAATATTTATGTCAGAAAAACAGCTATGTGGAACATCTGGCACGAAAGGAGAGGGGAACACACTCATTCAGGCACTCCGAAACAAATTATTTGATCCTGGAAGATGACCCTACAATGAACTCTGCAGATCCTCTGGAAGCTTCAACTGAGATGGCTGAAGAAGATGGCACCTTTTCTGCACCTGTTTTTGAGACGGTGTCTAGTTTTAAACCGAATGATTTTGAATCCAAACTACTTCCTCCTGAAAACAAGCCATTGGAAAATTCAATGTTAAGAAGAGTTAAGGAGCTTTTCACCAACAACAATCCAAAGATTATCGCACAGCATATTCTTAGAATGGACTGCAAGGTAAAAAAAACAAACAAACAAAAAAAAAAAAAAACCAAACAAAAAAAAACTTTTTCTTGCATTTTATTTTATATTGTGCAAGTTTAGACTTTTCATGAAGGAATTTTTAGGGTGGGTTTTTGGGGTTTTTTTTTCCCTATTTGAAGAACAAGAATGTTAACAAACCCTTTGGACTAAAGGTCTCCCACCATCCTTGACTTTAGACTCAAATTCTCAGTGTTCCATACATCTTTTTAATCTTCTATTGGTTGCTGTATATCTATGATTCAGTCTTTCTTCTATACTGGAGGAAGAGCTATCTGTGTTGTCAACTGTTGTGGAAAGAACTACTCGTGACAGGAAATAGCTCATTAGCTTGCAAGGGTAAACAGTAGACAGACATTACCTGGTTGCCATATTGCTGGCCATAATAGGAGACGTTCAGTGGAACTTCTAAAAATAGTTGCTCCTCTAATCCTATCAGAGAACTGTATTGCTAGTGGAATCGTTTAGGAAGACGTAAAAACACAAAGAACTCTTTTTCACAATGTAGACTTTGTTCAGCTGGCAGGGCTTGGAGGTCAGCTATTGGATCAGAAATACGGAAAGACAGGAGAAGTCATCTCCTTATGAGATGATGACTTTGTGTAATAAAAGAAATGCAACTGCAGTTGAATCTGCACCACTTTGCTGGGATGACTGAGTGCTGTACCTGCCACAGAGCGGCTACAGGAACCAAGTGTCAGGGGCTTTGTTATGTTTTGGTTGTTGGGGGTTTTTTTAAGAGCAGCTTGAGAAGCAACACACATGGCTACTTACTGGGCAACTCAATTGCAGACAAGAAAGGAAGTGGGAATGGTGGTGCTCCAGAAGAAATGTGTCTGTAGCACTCTCCTAGTGCTGCTGCACTGATTCACACCATAGGTCTGGGAAGGGGGCAGTTCACTGGAGCAGCGGTGGGATGAGTGTGTGTGAGTGCCTGCCAGCTGCTGGGCTCCTGCCAACAGCAAACAGCTTCTCTCCTCAGTAGCAGCGTTGGCTGCTGCTAAGTGAGGCTTCATGCAGACATGGTGACTCAGAAAAACTCGGCTCCACAACTGCTTGGTCTTTTCAGAAGTGATAGACTGGCTTCTTTACTATGGTTCCAAGAGTAGCAACAGCATTCTCTAACATTTTAGTTCCGAAATTCACCTTTTCCTCCTTCAACCTAATAACACTAACCAGAATGTCTTTTAATTTATTGTTAAAGAGTATGTTGCTTGAAGGCATAGGATATGCATGTCTTAGAGAAGTAGTAAGGGGGGTTTTATTTATATATAAAAATAATATTCAATTAGCTCATTATTAGTCTCCTTATTTTAAATCCTATAAACTTTGGAATGGGGCCAAGGAAACAGGCCTGCTGGAAGTGTGTGGGAGCCTGTACAATTAATTGAGTCACTGAAGTGTTTTACAGAAACAGACTTTTGGATTTTGGAGCAGGAACAGTAACTAGCTGGGACACGTAGACAAGTCTATTTTATCTTCATCTTGCAGTGCTGAGAGCCAATGACTGTCATTCATTGGTAACTTGTTGCATACTACTGCACCGATAAGAACTGCATGATACAATGAGATTGGCACGTGAACTGGGCCAGAATAAATGCTTTGTACTGAGATCTGTGATAAGGCTGATGTTTGTAGGTCTTCTTGTGGCATCAGTAGCTCAGTTTGCCTTTTAAATAATGACGCTTCTAATAATGAAAGAAGCACCCATGTGGTAAGCGATGGAGCAAGTATCTGCCACTTGCATGCCTGAGAGGGCTTTTTGTGACGAAGGAGTAGCAATCAGTGTGTCTCCAGGGGCTTCGTATCACTCCTGCGTCTCTAGAAGTGAAACAGGTTTCTCTAGTGCTAGATTTTGTACCAGTGAGGCTTGTTCTGTGGCCCAGATTGCTTTCATCTTTTCATAACTGAGCAAGCCTGCCGATGGGTGTATCAGAAAATAGCAAGCAGATGGGTTTGTAAATGTGTCAACATACAGACCTTAAACCAGCAGATAATCTCACATTATCATATCAATGTGGTTTTGCTTGTAATTAGCATATATAATTGTTATTGATATAACCAGTAGCTAATACTGTATGTTTAAAAGGCAAAGACAAATTGGTGAGGGTGTCAGTTTTCACATACTGACTTCATTAGGCACTCAACATTCAGTGTCCTCCTTAAGGTCCTTTTACTAATTAATCCTTACGAGGACGCTGTGTTGTAATCCAAAGACATTCTGAGTAGTCATCTTTTTAGAAATGAAGGCAGCGAAGCAAATGTGTACACCTTTAAGGCCAAAGAGCAGTGCCACCCTCACAAGGATCAGGCCAAGAGAACACCGCATTTCCTGGAGCTTGCACGTGACTCTTTCTGGAAGTGGAGGACGGAAATTTGATAAAGCATTTTGGTCACATCTTTTAGATGTTTTCTGATCGCTGAATCATGCAAAAAAATATTTTATTGGTCTTTTTGTGTAAGGCGCTGAATGTGCATAAGTTAATTAAGTTTTTCTTAGATGACTGTATTCTAATGTTGCACGCTGTGCGCTTTAGCTCGATATGCCCTGCACTACCCTGGAGGACTTCTCTGTGGCTAGGGTTGGGTTTTGGGGTTTGTTTTTTTTTGAAGTAAGTTAGTTTCAAAACTCACACACAAATTTTTGCACTTGACAGGTGGCGAGGATACTAGAAGTTTCTGAAGAGATGAGGAGGATTATGGGAGTGAACTCTGGTCTTGAACTGATTACCTTGCCTTACGGACATCAACTCCGCCTTGACCTAATTGAAAGGTAAAAGTTCCTGTTACTCATTTCCAGGGCAGATGGCCAGAAGATCAGATCATTGCTACATTGTACTCTACATTTCCTTAAAGAATGCTCTCCTGCACGTTTTCTGAATTCATGTGTACAGAAGGTAATTTAGTGTAGATGGCATATAATTTCTTTTTTGCATAGGAAGAATTCCTTAAGGTCACGGGGCAACTCCATGCACGTAATACAGGGAAAGGGGAATTGTATTGAAAGCAGGGGCCTTAGAGTCCCTTAGGGACCCTCAGCCCTCTTTTAAGAGCTCAAGTAAACTAAAGTTTGGGGACCTATAATCCAGCTGAGCATGTAAGTGTTTGTGGAGGAGACTGAAGGCAGTAGCCTTCTGCAGCTGGGGAAGAGGCTAGAGAATCTAGGAAAGTAAAAAAAAAAAAAAAAAAAATCAGGAAAGCTTTCTGTAAAACCGCTGCACAAGCTAAGTGGGAACTTCTATCCCTGATCCAGCTTTTCTGCTTCTCTGATCCAGATTTCAGTAGTTTGATTGCTGAAATTTAGGGAGAAGGTCCCAGGAGTTGAGGGTGGAGGACAAAGGGAATTGGGGCAATTTTCCAGTAAGTGTTCATTATTATTAATTTAATAATTTGTAACCAGTAGCATAAATTGTTTCACTTGCAGGCACAATACCATGGCAATAGGAATAGCTGTGGATATCTTGGGTTGCACAGGAAATCTAGAAGATAGAGCAGCAACATTAAACAGGATCATCCAAGTCGCAGTGGAGCTGAAGGACTCGCTGGGGGATTTGTATGCATTTTCCGCCATTATGAAAGCACTGGAAATGCCACAGGTAAAAAAAAAGATCTGTTTCTCTTTATGGTCCAAAACATGGAACTGTTTGATGGTTTATTTAATTTAATTTATCCAATTTCTTCAAGACTAGACAGATCATCAGAACACAAGCTTCACCACTAGCAGTGTACTTTTCCTGTGAATTGCTGTGGAGTCAATAATGGGTATTCTCTGTTTTGTTTGAACAGGTTACTAGGTTAGAACAAACCTGGACTTCTCTAAGACATCGCTACACCCAGACTGCCATTATGTATGAAAAACAGCTGAAGCCGTTTAGCAAAGCTTTGCATGAAGGACAAGATGAGTGGGATAGTGAGTATGAGTGACACTGGTTTCTGTCTAGCCTTTTAACTCTCCCACTACTGCTTTCCTGTGCAGGGAGATGAGGCAGCTGCCGTTTCAACAGCTGTGCATCATATGTTAAAATGGCTACATGAACTTGTATCATGCAGTAGATGATCATGAAATAGAAGGAAACAGTGTGCCAGCCAAACATCAGTAGGTGCTTGTGCGCATGTACCCACGCAGAATATAATATTCTGCCCAAACCCACACTCCCTCTTTGTGGAGCAGAAACTGAAACACTTTGTATCATCTGGCCTCCAAGACAGGAAAAAGTCGTCTTCCTCCTCAGAGGAGAGTTACTTTGGCAGATTTTGCTTTTTATTTGCTTTGCCTATTGGATCAGAGAATGACTCCTCAAATACAATTGCATCAGGTGCTCCTGCATCAGATTCTTTGCAGCTCTAGTCTCCAAAGGCGTGCAAGGCGGAGATCACATTTCTCCAAGAGAATGGGTAGAGAAGGAAAACTTCTTAGCCTCACGGAATTTATTGGAATGACCCAGATTTTAAATGTGTTTAAGATCTCTGTGGTGCTGTCTAATAATTCAGCAGAGCCTTCTCCTCTAGCAGATACAGGTTGCCAACAGTCATTTGTCTTGGCCTTCTCCCCCACCCAGTTCACTGGAAACTGCGAGGACAGGTGTATCTGAGGGAAGGTGCTCATTTGAAAGATGGAAGACAAAGAGTAGTTTCCAACTTTGAAGAGAATACCGCATGTATAGTACCTTCTTCAATTAGCAAGTTTTATAACGTCTAAAGATATGATTCGTTTGTTACTCTCTATCCAGAGACCGTCAGTGCTCCACAGAACAACATAACAGTGCCACTGCTGATGCCTCTCGTTACCTTGATGGAGCGACAAGCTGTCACATTTGAGGGCATGGACCTGTGGGAAAGCAGTGACCAAAGCTGCGAAATAATGCTCAAGCACTTGGCCACAGCGCGCCAGATAGCACAGAATGCAGAAATGTACAGCTTGACTGCAGAACGGATGCTGGAAGGTAGGGAGCACTAGTATTGGTACCAGTAGGAGAAACTGCTGCACATATTAACAGAACGTGTGGGTTATGTCCAAAGTGTAAGGCCTCCGCTTAAGCGCCACTAGAAGTTAGTGCAAGAAATTCTTCTCCTTCCATGGGAGCTGAGATAGTAGCAAATGTCCTGCAGGAAACTCAGTCTGAGGACATCATCAATATTGTTTAAAAGCGGACAGTCAGTTATTCATCACTATAGTTCTCCAGTAGGCAATAGAGCATACATTTTTGCTAAACATACATACCCAAAGTTCTCATGCCTTCATATGCTGACCCTTCTAGCAACTAAATAGAAGTACAGTAAGGACCAAGGATAACTTCCTGTCTTCTGTACAATTTAAAATTCCTACTCGTTTTTGCAAATAAAACACCACCTATCATAAGGTTCTTTACAGCAGTGCAAGATGCAACATTGAGATCTTGACTGCTTGCAGCCAGAAAGCAGCAACATGTTAATAGTGTGACTTTATATCTTAAACTTGCAGTGAAAAAGTTCATTAAGGGAGGGGAGAGAAATGTAAGTGTTTCTGCAGGAAGCATGTATGTATCAGTAATTAATTATATTTAAGGTTAGGCTATAATGACAATTCCAGACCATTAGAATTGAGCAAAGGACAGGTTGTCCCAGGGTCCCTACAGCCATTTGTGTGCTACTAGAATGTCCCCAGATGGAAAGGATTTTCACTGTTTTACTAGCTTGTTAAAATCACTGTGCAAAAGGAAAGCAGCACTCTAAAGCTTTAATGTTATTTATTTGGAGGGAATACAGCTTAAGAGCCATTTCTTCTGAATAAAAAACTTGCCTGATGTGGAATTCTTTTTACTTACTAGGTTTCCAGCCAGATGAAGAGATGAGTGAAATCTTCAAGACAGAATTTCAAATGAGATTGCTCTGGGGCAGCAAAGGAGCCCAAGTTAATCAAAATGAAAGATATGAGAAATTCAGCCAGATTTTAACTGCACTTTCCCGAAAACTGGAACCTCCTCCAGTGAAGCAGGTGGAACAATTAAGTATATAAGACTTTGTAAACACTATTTAAATGATATACTTGAAATGACCTTAGCTTTCTTTTGGCAATTTGATACTGCACAAACTTCTTGCATTTCACAAGATGTTTAGACCTTTTAACTGCACAATGCACACTTGTTTTAAAACTACTGATTTCTAAACAAATTATTTATTTACTGCGTCACCAAGTCATTTAATGATCCCTTTAAACGGTTAGTTAGGTTATCCCTGTAAGATAGTCTTACAGCTTTCTGCATCTCCCTAGAGTTGCAATGTTTTGATAATGCCTAGGAGTAAGGGCATTGGCATCTTAATATTAAAATGAAGCAAATAATAGTGTAAATAAAATGACAGAGTATGTGACATTGCAGAAAATGTGTTGTACAATATTCCTTTAATGAATATAAAACACTGTACATAAATTGTGAATTAAAGTGCATCTTTATGCAAAATAATTTGCATATTTGCAGGTTGCAGAAATGATCCTTTATCTGTGACCACAACAAACAGAAGGCTCAAATAGCACTGCGCCTACAAAAGTAGAAAATCAGTTGTTTGTGTGTGTTGGGACAACTTAGGGGTTTTTTAAGACAGCATCTGTAGTAGTTTGGCTTTTGCTGGAACCTGCACAACAGCTACGCTGCCAGGAATGAATGATGAAATGGCAAGAACAAACAATCCAGATGATTGATAGATAATTAAAATGCTTTCAGATATGAGTAAATGTGGGTGTATGTGTATATTAAACTTGCTTCATTTACTGAGATGAATCACTTTGGTAAGTAGTTTTTGGGGGTTTGGGGTTGGTTGGTTTTTTTTTTTTTTGGATGAAGGCAAAGCATAAGCTGTTAGCACTTTTAATAGGAAATCAGCGTGCATAGTGTTTACATAAAGCATGCTTTAGCAGCAAATGCCACTTTTTGTCACATACAGAATTGGTGTATAAGCACTATCCTCAGAAGTTGTACAAATATTTAAGCAAGAACTATGGTTAGAGCTGCATGTACTCGTCGTGAGTAGTTACTTACCGCATTTAAAAGTATTTAAGGAGAGCAGGCTAACAGCAAAACTAACACCAAAGTGGTATTATCTGTTTCCCCCCATCTACAATCATAGCAGACGTTCTACCACCGTAACAAGAGGTTACAGACCTCATGCTGAAAGTCTCCCTGTCAATCTTAACAGAAGACAAAGGGGGAAGCTAGTTACTTAGACCATGAAAAGATTTTTTTATTCCATGAAAATATTCTCAACAGAGAACACTATTTTTAAACAAAGCATTTAACATTTAGGAAATCAACATGTGCACAAAAAAAGGATTAAAAATTACTGGAAAATGTAAGATTAAGACAACTCACGTTCAGAATTTTAGAATAAGTGATTTATAACTAGCTGTGCAAGTACAAATGTTTTTTTCCTATGTTTAACAACCCTCATACAAGTTGCACTATCCCTCACGAAAGCAACCTGCCTCCAAAGGAAGCAAATCCTGGTTTTAGAAAAACAGTAGCATGAAAAGAACATTTAGTCCTTTACCAGGAAGTGTTATTACTGACCTGCAAGGCTGTTAGCCAGGCACACCACAGGCCCTTTAGCAGAAAATACACAGATCACATTTCCTCCTTTTCTCTACCTTCAAAATAAAAAAGCACTAGATTCCAAAAAACAAACAAACAAAAAAAAAACCACACACCAAAACCAAAAACCCAAACCAACAAACCATCCCCCCAAAACAAACAAAAAGCCCCCAACAAGCCCCCAACCCAAAAAACTACCTAAGTAGTTTTGTCAGTATTGAGTAATGTCACATTATTATATAAATAACCCTGTATACAAGCTCCAAAAATCTAAACTTTAGAGTTTAATAGCCCCCATAATACACTAGGTCAAGCTGTGTAATAGTGGTATACGTAAGAAAAGGAATAAACCTCTACGCAAGTCACTCAAATTCAGTTTTACTGGTAGTACAGTTCCTAATAACACTGAAATTAATTAAAAAGAATCCAGCACTGCTGCATCCAAATATTGCTTCAGACCCCAGAAAAACAGGATGTTTTGATTATTATTTCATTTCCCCAAACAGCAGGTGGCTGGGTTGACAAGCTTGCTTTGATACAAGTATCCCACCCCGCAACATCTCTAGTCTAATTCTTATCACCCTACTAAATCAGATATGATGTATTTATTAATAGAACCACAAATGGGAGGCAAGACAACATAAGCAATAGGGGCACTGCAGACAACTATATTTACACGTATAAACATATCCAAATTTCAATTGTTTACAAGTAAAAGTGCACATAGATCATTACGAAGTATCACTCAAATTTCAACTGGTCCATACAATGAAGCATCACCTGGAAATGGACTAGCACTGCAGTAATTAAAATTGGAACTTCATAGTCAAAAACTAAAAGACAGTTTCCATAAAAATATTTTAAAAAATATTAAAGTCAAATGAAAAGATACACGTTTCAATGTATAAAATTCATGATGCACCATGTATCCAGTAAAGTAGAGCTCTAGAAAACACCTACCGTGGCTACCTCAGCAGCTGCAGCACTGTGAAAAAAGAGCTGAGACACAAAGCCCTTTGTGGGATACTGTGGTAGTGTTGGCAAACAACAGATTTAGGCACTCTAGTTTAAGGCAGCATTTGAATGGCAAGTGGTTGACTTCTGAAAACAGTCATTAGCTTGCAGTGGTGAATCTCTCCGGTGGTGTTCCAGGTTTTCAGTGCTCACAACAGGTTACCGAAGTGCTGAAGATGGACCACAGTTCTCGGAGTTTCTCTTGATTGCATTGTAGGCTAGAGCTGAGACGTATTATTTCCCCAAATCAACACAAATACATTATGGTCTCTTATCAGTTATGCCAAAAACTGGAATGTAATGATGGTTGCAGTGGTACAGTTATAGCAGCATACATGGATACTGGGATGAAACTCTAGTGCTGAAGATATTTAAACAAAATGATTTGTTACAAAATTAGACAAGCAATGATGGCAAAGTGTTACGCAGACATGCCTGACTGTCCTAGGCATGCAGGAGGAGGTTAAGGGCGAGCATGGAGGTGGCACAGGCAGACTGATAACCAACATATGGTTCTAAATGACTATCAATTAAAATGAGTTGGGAAAGAACATGACTGAGATGATAACCAAAACATAGCACAAGCTAAACCACAGTTTGTGCATCTGGGACAACCTAGGACAATGAAAATAAAGCAATTTTAGGAGCAGTAGCCTTTTGACTCTGGTAATGGAACTCTTATTTTCCTGCACAAATTGAAGAATTTGTAATACATCCTTACCTATGTATGGAGATGCTAAGATGTTAGTGACTAAATGTATGTCTGCATGCATTCATGCAACTAGCTTTTCCCCTTGGGCCTCCCAGTCTAGTACCCCACCCCCACCCCCCACCCCCCCAGCAGCTGCATGTAACCTCCTTCAAGATCTCGCCCATTTTCTCAGAAACCCGCTTCAGGAACCTGCAGTCCAAGAGGAAAAAGAAAAGAACAAAGTTACTGAAGGCCTTTAGAAGACAGAGAAGCGTGCTCAGTTCTAACAGGCCGTTCTTAGTGGCTATACGTTAGCCTTGTACTTAATTCCACAAACTCTCATTAGAAATATGAGCCACAGCTTTTAGATTAGCTTTTTTTTTTTTCCCCCCTTCCCCTAAGAATCAAGTAGTGCAATGCAGTTTCCAGTCCTCAGCGATTTAACAGTGAGGGGAACTACTGTACATTTAAGACCTTGATTTCAAACTAAACACGATGCAATTAAAAGACTTAGCTTACAGGCACAGATTAAGACTATAAAATCATTCCCTTTTCAGGAGCAGAGAGAGGTTTCAGTAAGACGTCAAGCATTACATGTGGTCTCTTATTTTGTTTGTTCAAGGTATCTAGAGTTAAAACAATGAAGTTGTGTCCCATACACAACATTCTACATTACGAGTACTGAAAAGGAAGGAGAGAGGCAGGTCAGTGGACTTTCTGTCCTTCTGAATCATGGTGTTTTTTCCTGAGTATTTTCGTTGAGCTTTCAGAACCAGAAAACATTTTCCTGTTTAAGAAGTGAAAGCTGCCAAGTATTTGCTAAGGAAGGAAATTAATAATTTTTCAGTAACTGAGTTCAGTTAGTTATTAGAGGAAAAAAGCCTCTGTTTTAAGCATATCGTTGAAGTCATAAAAGTGGGAACGGTAAATCTTAGAGATCATTAAGTAATTTTTCAGTTCTCTACAAAAACAAAGTATTCTATAGAAAAAGCAAGAATCCTGGTCTTTTTCAGTTTAATAGCTGAATTGGATTTAGTGCTTTTGTAAAGCAGGAACACTAGATCAGTTAAACAAAGCAGAAGACATTGCTCAAAATTACAGACCAGTGTAAGATGCATAATTTAATGTGGTCATCTCTGAAAAACAACTATGGCAAACTCACATTGCAAACAACAGACCACTGCTGACCTCTGATATTCTAATGCCTTCCATGAGCCTGTGTAACTTACTATTTTTCCACTATTTTCCCTGGGGAATGTACAACTGAAAGCTGCCAGTTTACTGTTAGATATAGGTTACTGCACCTTTGCTGTTTTTCTCTAGCGTTACATCTATATATGATGTTGGCACATAGCCTTCCTCTCCATTATGTCTTCGAGCTCTTGTCCACCCATCTCCTTTGTCCTCCTCAATAATGTATAAAACTTCCCCTTCTTTCATTGCTAGAGTGCCTTCATTATGACCTGGGAAAAGAAGAGGCAAAGAAGTCTCAGTGTTCAGACAGAATTTCGAGTCATCTTCTTCCCAGGGCATAGTTTCCAGATTATATATAAACAGGAAGAACTAAAAATCTGTGCAAGAGAACATATGGTCAAACAGGCTTACAGACAAAAACCTAGTCCAATTTGTAAAGCTGAGTATTTGCCAATAGCTATGCTAATATTTATCTTAGAAGAGCACAAAAGTACCGCTCATAAATTAAGCTGATTTATAAAATATTTCCACTGATCTTATAAGCAACTAGTTGCTCATACAGTTCATTTACTTTAAATCATTTTAGCTGTCTTCTCTATAACAAATAATCCATGCCTTATAGTCAAGGAATCACAGTGCGTGTTGTTAACCTTACCATCAAAGGGATATATTGCCTTGCAATGTCCTATAGCTGGTAATGGATCATCATCTTCAAACTCATCATCAAACTCATTTGGATGTGCATGCTGCTGTGGCGGGCCTCGAACTTCCTGATTTGCATCATCCGTGTAACTCCCTTCAGGGCTATAATGCAATGATTGGAGCGTGAGGACACTGAAGAGTTCTTAGCTCTAAAACTCAGAACATATGTGCGTCACAGAAAGGGCAGACCGTGGATAGCGCTCTGGGAATGCCTGTTAGCAGTTTTTGTATTATTTACTGCTGAAGGTGGTTTTCTGAAAACACTGATCTAACCAAGGCTTGGACTGAACTCTGCTGCAAAAACAAACATAAATTTGACATACCTGTCTCCGCAGAACATGGAAAACTGGTGAGCCTCATGGAATGGA
>WAAD01004731.1:1531-14506 GCA_013389945.1 Fregata magnificens
TTAATAGTTGAATCTATGGTTGAAGAAAGTAGGTATTTCACATATGCAGTGAGGTTTCATAGCTGTAACCTATTGAGAGATTCTCCCTATCCAAAACTAAGATCAAAGTGCTAAGGAAGCTTACAAACCATCAGATCTTTAGGAGATATGCAAAAGGCATTAACTTAAAGGGGTGGTTATTATTTGCTAACAAAATAGGAGCCCCCATTATGGAATGAAGATCATATTATATGGAGCTGTGGAACTTCACTTAAAATTAGAGAAGATTCATTTCACTCTAAAGCCTGAAGTCCTTATTTTTCATGAGGGCTGTATAAATGATTCTGGCTTGAAGTAACCGGCTGTATTATTCTCCTTACTATTCTCAAAAGCCTACTGAACTGTTGTTCCTAGATAAGTTTTTGGAAAAACTCTGACCAAAATTTCTATTTTTAACAGTGTATAACTATGACTGTGTTATTTCTTTAAACTCGTATTAGAACTATTTGAAATTCTATGAATCATGTTTTTTCTATTACTTATACCAGAATTAACTTTTTAATATAAATAGAGGAAAATCTAGGCAATCTTTGTGGTGGGCTGGTACTATTAAGCTTGTATCTGTGTTTCTTCCACTGTTAGAAAACATAACTGCTTCACTTGTCTTTTTGTGTGCCCACAATTTTGTATTCTCCCAGCACAGTTTGTAACTGATATATCAGAGCATTCAATTTTTAGATTGCCTATCAGTTTGTATTTTCAGGAGGCTGGTAGTTACAGTCTTGGATTTCTCACCCTTCTAAAGAATCATTCTTTAAGGACTAAACTTGTTTGAACATGCTTTTTTAAGTGTCTGGATGTTTTTCAGAAAATTGGAAGTTGTATTTAAACTGTGAGATTGTGATATAATAATGGGCTCAGTAATCAAACTTTTCTATAATACTGAAATACTGATACTTTAGCTTGTTGCTGAAGTATAGGTTCACCCCTTAGTGTTAAGCTGGTTTTTAGTATAGCCTCCTTTAAAGAAAAAGATGGCATCATTCACTGGCCACTAACTTTATTCTATTCTAATTTTATGTAACCTAATCTGTGGGTTTTTCTAACACAAGTATCAGTGTAGCATGCCAGTAATTTTAAAATTCAGTTCCATGGTAATTTCTTGAAATGGGGGGGTAAGTCAGATGAGCCAAGCTTGGACAAAATTCCAGCATTTCTGTTAAGCCATATGATGAGGTGTAAATAGGCATAGGAACAATATTAACTTCCAATTCTAGCTCTGCCACAGGTACACCGAGTAATCATTGGACAAGTCACTCTCCCTACTTTCCTTTTCCTGTCCGGTCTATTTGCAATCCATTGAACTTTCAAGGATTGGTAGTTACAGTAGTAATTCCAGTACAAAACATCCGTTTGTGTACTCAAGTCAGTGTGAAAATGTATCTGAGTTTTCTGACAGAATATTGTAAAAGGGATTACTCTGTCATTGAATGCTCCTTTTTTTAACATTTAAAATAGATTTTTTTTTTTCATGGTTGCTCTTTATCTATGATTCAAGGTTGAAGTAGTTCTTACCAGCTTGACTTTTTTTCCCCCTTCTGTAGTTCAATATTTCTCTCAAGAAAATTCACCTTATTTGTATTGAACAGTAGGCAACAGAGCCATCTGCACCAGCAATTCTAAGACAGAATCTCATGATTCATGTTTAACACTGCTTCTTACGAAGTGCAGCTGGAATAATGAATTCGACCTTCTGTTTTTCAGCAAATTCATCTGAAAGACGAAGCAAGACAGCAAATTCATCCTGCATGCTGATAGTGGGTAATTCTCAAGTTCTTTCTAATTGGGGCTCCTAATTAAAACCAAAATACATAGTTTTATTATAAAGTACAGGCAATAGAAAAGATCAGGTGCTTCCAAAGTATTAGAGCGCAAGATTTTCTGTTAGAGGACTCTATATAATAAACTATTGTCCATCTAGGAATCTCTTAATACTTGAGAAATATTGGTGATTTAAGCTTCACAATTACCTATCAGCTATATATTTAATAGATCAGAATCTGAGGAAAGGAAATCATAACATACTTAGGACACAGTGAGGTGTCCATATTCATATTAAAACTGGTACTGCTGTCTGGGCTTCCTGAACCTTCAACTTGTTCCTTAATCTTCAGGACTTTCTTTCTCTTCTTAAAGAAACAGGTTATTCTACCTAAAAAGCTGTTGCTATCAACTTTTAAACTAACGTACCGTCATCAGAGTAGAAATGTTTTTGGTTAATAGCATCATAACACATGATTGTGGTCATGTTTTATGAGATCAACAACATATCATCAAAACACAGGAAAAATAAGTGCTCAGTTTCTGACCAGGGTATGTATATTTGCCAATACTGCTCAAATCAGTGCAAAACCAAAAACTGATCACAAAGCAAACTTCTCATTGCAAATACATGGCTTTATTGCTACCTGAGTAGCAACACTGGATGTTGTATGGAATCTGTTGCAATAGTGCCTATTTGGAAAAGTGGATAGAGGCCCAGAGGCAGGAGTTCGCCCAGAATGATATCTTCGAAGAGGTAAATTATATTCTCAGTTGCAATCATTCAAAAGATTTGCATTGAGTGAAACCGTGCAGAATATGATCTAAAGCATATTATTTACCAATTAGAAAAAAAGCGACAAAAAAGAAATTCAAAACTCTTCATTGGTGTGACAAAACTGCACGTTTTTGGTTTTGTGCTTGGGGGTTTTTTCGATGTTACAGTCAAGAAGAGCACCTGAATTAAAACCTGTGGGCATTTTTTCTGTACAAGGGCTCAGGTATCATATTGATCAGTGATATTTGAAGAGTAATTCCCTTGCCAGCACTTAAGATTTTAGTTAGACTCAGTGTTGCCTACAGGAGAGACTCACTGCATTACCATATGACACTACTTCTGTGCAGGCTTGTAGGTTACTCATATACAAGTTATCTATGAAATACATGCATACAGATCATGCCCCTTTTTAAAAAGAAAAAAAAAAGCAGAGAAAAGGTACTCAGTGAGAGAGGTTTCTCATTGTGAATTCAGTTAATTTTTCCTTATAGCACCTCATAATTTTTCTGAACAGAGATCATTAATCATTCCAAAGTGTGTAGAAGTTTGTGCGATAGCTGTAAGACCACCAAACTCTGACCCTGGAGGAAATGAATTCCTAAAGGTGAAAAGCAAGTGTTTTCTTAATTAAGCCACCTAAGCTGCCTGGTTTTGCAAATATTTATTAACTCAATTCAGATGAAGTCAGATTAGCACTTCTAGCTGCAGAGACTGTTGTTTCATTGGACCATAAGTCCTTGTTTTCAAATCAATATTTAATCTTTTAACACAACAGCAAATCATTCTCCCCATCTGTCTCCTGTGACAACTCTGACGAACATAATATCTGGATGGTGATGTACAAACACTTTCTAAGAAGTACTTCATTTATAAAAACATAGGTAGTAGTTATTTATAATAGGCTGTTGGGGTGTTGGGTGTTTTACACTTTTTGAAGTTAATTTTTAATATTCTTTTCAATTTGCTACATGCAACTGAAACATAAGTGAACATGTAGATAACAAAACATTCTTGATACAGTAAGCTTGTAGGGTATGTGAGTTTGGTATCACAAAGGCTTTCCCAGCCAATGTCTTCGTACTCTAGGACTAACAAGTGTTTTAGTATGAGTTGAAGAACAAAAGGTACTTTGAAACTTGGCCCATCTGGAGACTGAACCAGCTCAGAGTGTGACTTAGAGCAGGCCATGCCTGTTGTACTACCTAGAGTGGATCCGGGCACTTGCCGGAGTGCTGTTGCGTGTTGCAAGCACCTTCTGCCCCAAGATTAGCCAGCATTGTTCTGTCTGATTTAAGGATGAGTGAGAATGAGTAAAGCATGTCCCAGATGGCCTATTAACAAGATGGAAGTTCAGAGGCTTTTGCTAACATATCAGGATTTGGCCTATACCACTGTTCCTGAAAGGAATAATAAGTGGCTTGAAGGCTGCATCCCAAGTACTTTGCTAAGCCAGAATTTGAATGTGGGAAATAAAACCAAGAATCTCATGGTCTGAATCAGATTCTCTTTGACCTGTTGGAAAAGAGTAATGCTTGCTGCAACCTTCCTGAAAAGTAGGAATTTATTTCAGATTCATTTCTCACCTTTGGTGTTGATTGATGCATTAGGACATGATGGAGGAATGGAAAGAGAAGCTGTGAACTAAATCCATCCAAAAAGTATGTGCTCATTAGAGAGCAATGATCACTTTCTTTTCTGTTCTCTCTTGTGGTCGTGAGATGGGACTCGGCAACCAAGTGAGAACTAGTAATAATGTTTATTGCTTACTGAGAGACTGACATAACTAATTGAAAGGAAACAGATGCATCAGTTTTAGGGCTTAAGGAAAGTGATGAGAGGATATTTTTGTGAACTGCTATTCTAACTGCTACATATTTTAAAAGCCTCCACTGCACTAAGAAAGTAATGATTTTTGGCAAAGTATGTTACAGATCTTCTATGTTCTACACAGGAAAGATTTGGTTGCGTTTTCTGCATTTTAATTTTACTTTTATTGAAATGTTGGGCTTCAGAAAAGAACGATGACATATTTTGAGTTTTGCCACTGATTTTGCTATGCCTCATACTCCTTGTCAAGTATACATAATCATATGTCCTTGTCTCTGTAAATTATAAAAAGGCTTTAACAAAAAACTCTTTTAGGTCCATGCACATTGTCTCTGTAGTAAACCTTGGATGTTCATGTTTGAAAGCTATCATAAATGCTCAGCAAAAATGAATGTTTAAATGTGCTGTTTAACTCAATGTGAAATAGAATTGCACTGGAAAGCCTGGAGTTACTTCACGACAATCAGTTCTATTCTGTTTAGGTTTTTGTATTGCTCCTGTGAGACCCTGGTTTGGAACTCCTCAGAGTTATTTTCATTTTAACTAAAATGTAAATGAACAGTCACATCAGACCAAATGATTGCAGCATGAATTCCAGCCTGCGTAAAACTATCATAGCCAGGAAGTGTGATGTTTCTCTGTTACAGAGATGACCCATGGGGCTATTCACAAAAACTGGTCTAGTGAGACAGATCTCCTTGTGGTTCTTTCCCTGATAATGCAGACAAATAGGCTCTTGTTTTGAATTGTTGTTATCTAGAATAGTCTGTCTCTATCAGGATCTGGAAAAATTATTCTCTGTAGGTAAATGTTAGCCTTTGAAAATAGTCCCTCTCCTCCTTCTCCTCAGTATCAATTTTGTTCTGAAATGGTACTTTATTCTTGTTTTTTGAAATGCTTGATTTTAATCACTATAAAATATTTGCTAAAGAGAAATCATTGCCCTTAAACATATTTCTGTTTTTATCAAGGCAAACAAGCTGCTGTTTAAGGAATATCTGTTTAGTGAAATAAACACTGCCTGGGGTTCACAGAATAGTAGGAAGTTGTTCTTCTAATTATCAAAGAAGTTGTTTCTTTGCTCAGTATGAAAAATAATGACACTTGTGTAGTGGTTTATAATAGATGCTCTTATACATCAAATTTGGAAGAAAAGGGAGATTCACCTTCAGAAATAGGCCTTATATTAGTAAGTACATTGCTAATTACTGTAATCATACAAAAGTTGCAATGACGCCTATCTATATAAGTCCATTTTGGTCTTTTTAATGACCATGTCACAACCCTAAAAATTGTTGTGATCTTTGAAGACAGCATCACTTTACAGCTATAGTTTAAAAAAAAAAAAAAAAGTGCTTCTCTGGAATTGTGCATGTCTGCCTGTGTTCAGTTTTGTTCCATGCTCAATTTTGGTAAATCCTATTTTTTTCTTTTTTCTTTCCTAATCTAGAAATTGCCAGCTATGAAAAGCTTGTTAAATTCTGTTTGTAAAATGTTCTGCTGTAACTTGGATTCAATGCAGTGCAGCTGGGAGTAGTCATGGCCAAACAATACATGGCATAAATTATCTCTATATGCAGTGTCTGACTAGATAGCATAATCAACATGAGACTGACAAAACAACACAGTTGTGCTGTTGTTGCTGACAACTTCATTATTTCTCTGATGTTCAGCTGGGTCATTTTTTTCTGAGGAACAGCAATATCTTCAGATATGTCTAATGGCCTGTATGTACTTTTATAAGCTTTCTGAAGATGGATGTGTTTGCACAAGTTTAGGTTTTTTCCTAATATGGAGAACAATTGCAGGAACCATTAGCAAAGAGCATTCTGCTCTACATTGTTTTTGCAATAGGGCCGCATTTCTGTCAAGCAATGTTGGTGAGCACCTCTTGATCTGTATGTGGATTACTTAGGGTAACAGCAGCTGCTCTTTGATTCCTTCTTTCAAACAGTAATGGCTTTAAGGATCTGATGATCTTCTTAGACTAAGGTATTTCCGTTTACCTCAACTTACACTCCAAATGATCCCAAATGACTAAGTAGTGTTTTGTGGCTCAAACACTCCAGGCCTGATTCTGTTCCACTGCAGCCAGGGATTATTATTCTCAGGAATTTTCCAATTAAAAAGGCTAGGGGGAAAAAAAAAAGCCACTTTGTCAAAAACAAACTGTACAAAAAACATGCCATCTTTAAAGAATTCTGACCAAACAGTTCTGGTTTCCTGCTAGTTCGTCTCTACAGTACTCTGAAATATAAGCAACCAGGGTCCACAGCTCCGAGGCACTGCTGCTATACAGGCTGCCACAAAGTTGGGAAACTCCTGGCCTCTGCATCCCTTCCTGTGGAAGTGGGAGTCTGCAAGCCCCAGGGGCTGGCATATCTGCCAGCTTCAGCCCTGCAGCAGAGCCTGGGTGTGTTGAAATCCAGGTTATGCTGAGAGGACTGTAGATTAGGAACCATGGCTAAGGCAGGAAGCCTGGAGGAGCTGGGGCTGCCAAGCTCCGTTTCTTTTAGTCGCTTACATCACGAGTGTCTCAAATATTTCAAAACACTTGGGAAAATTATTTCATTGGGAAATTTCTAAACTTAGTCCAAACACAATTATTTTTTCTTCACTCACAATTTCAGAATTTCTTGAGTTTGATCATGTCTGTGACTGATGAACTGGGAAATATTTGTCTTTTTTATTAATACACTGAATACTTCTGTGTCTCTGTGGATAATAGGTTATTTGCTATGGATTTGGATCAAGAACACTGGCTAAAGGAACTAGTAAAACAGTAAGACTCAGATCGATGTCCTTGAGGAAACACAAGAAACCAGGGAATAGGACAGAGAATTAACAAATTGGCAAAAGGGTATGTGTGAAAGATGATAGGTAAACAAGGAGCCAGAGAGGCAGAAATTGCCAAAACCAGAGTTGGAATTTACTACAGTAGCTCATATATATAAAAGTTTGCAAGAAAGAATAAGTGTGGGGACAAAGACAGATAGACTTTTATAGGCTTGCTTGGGTTTTTTTGGTTTTGTTTTTTTACCTTTCCCACTGTATACCTTTGGCTGCATGAAAAAAACACCACAATATCTTGTTTCAAGGAGCAGAGTCACTTTAACCACCGTTCTAGTCATGGATTTCCAAAATGAGAGAGCATACAGATGCCAGACGGAGTTGGCCCAACCATGCTACTTTGGGAGGGAGGCTGGAGATCCCATTCCCAGGTATCTGATGTGCCTGGCTACGTTGCCTGACCCCAGCCACAACAGTATACGGGATGTCAGATCTGATGTTTGAGCAGTATTTGTTCTTTTAGGGGGATTATGAACAGTCTAAAACACAGCGTTGTCTCTAATGATGATGACAGCTTTGCCATTGACTGATTAGGAAGTAAAGTCAGGCTCCATGTGAAGTTTTCAAATTCCAAACGTTTGAATGAATTTCCTTGCTCCAAACTTCCCATCCAGTTTCCAGACTGAGCGTCTACTGAGCGTTTTTCACAAACTCAATGCATGCATAGCACTGAAACACGAGGCAATATAAAACATAGGAACGCTAGTTTCTGTATATGGAGGACGTGCTTGCTACTGAAATACCATCTGCAATTAAGCGTTGGACATCGTGTACTTGGGACAATGTAATACCTGCGCGTGGCTGCTGCTCCTGAACCGCATCAGGCTTTTGAAGAACTGGGTGAATACTGCCACCTATTGATTGACGAAATGAAAATGAATGTCTCCCAGCTGCCCTGAGATTTCATACAGAACAGCTTTGTGAGCTTCTCATCCTCTGCAAGAGAACAGCCTCCCTCATCCCAGAAATGTTACCGGTGTCCAGAAGAAACAAACAGAATTTGCTAAATGGAATTAATAGCCAATACAATGTGCTGCTTGGCTGCTAAAAATATCTGTGGTGTATAAAGCTGAGAACAATACAGGGTAAAACATTTTGGTAAATGTGTCGGCTAATCAGCCAACTTGGGTGGCCTCTTTAAACAAAATGTACTGCTAAATGTACATCTTCATAAAAATGTACAGCTTAAGCTGCAATTATTATTACTATTGCTAGTGCAACCAGCTCATGATGTGTACTGCAGGTAGGTAAACTTTTAGAGTGATCAAACACGGAACGAAAATCTGTTGTAATAGGTTAAGTGAGTAGTATAAGTACAGCAAACAAAACAGGATGTTCAACTAATAAGTATGAAATATAGGCAAGCGAAATAATAAATGGCTGACATCTTTGAGCCATCTAATGGAATTATCAAAGGCTAAGAACATGCAGGTTTCTCTACAAGATCAGACTAACGGATCTGCTTGCATGTGTTTTATCATAAACCCAGGTTTTTGTTTTCTGTAGGTCTTAGTCTTCTCCGTTTCCAGAACTAGATGCAGGTGCCTCACACTTATTTACCCTCATTCATCATTTTTAGTAATTAATTTCATGTTTTTATCATTTGGTAAATTTATGACTACTTCTCTTACCTTACTGAGTGCTGTTTTATGTCTTCTGTCTTTTAAACAACTTAATAATGAACTTAAATTCATATGATGGGAAGATTAGAAATATGTTTACTTGATATAAACAAACTAGTTGTCTTTCATAGAACTAGCTTGGGCAAGAAAACATCTTGTCTTTTACTATTCTACTAGATAATGTTTGAGTAGCTATAGAGAAGTACTAAGCACTATAAAAATTGAAATGGCACTGCAAAAGGTCTACTTTCCACCAAGCTGAAGGGAGAAAGCAAAGGAGAGAAGGGGGAGTATTGACCCACAATGAGAAATTGCTAGAAAATAATTAAGAATAGACCAGTTTCAGTAAACTCACTTCAGCTTTTTCCCCTGAAAACAGCTGGAAATTGAGAATTCACTCACAAGTGACTTCCATAGACGGGATCTATACAGACCAAAAAAACCTTAATTGGGGATTTTGACTCAGAAGAATCATCCCTATTCAGCACAGCACTGAAAATGGAATTTTTATGCTTACATTTAATTTTAACTAATTTAGCCATTTCAGATTTTCAGCAAGCTTTTTTTTCCAGATAGTATCCCAGTGTTAGAGAGGCATTCGGTGGTTTTCGAAAGATTTCCAGTCTTCCTCCTGTTGGCAAGGAGCAGTGACCTCAGTCAGCTGTCCTGCAGCCTTCTGAGTAATGATCCTTAGAAGCAGTAGAACAAAAGAGGGAATCCTATACATGTATAGCCTGTGATTTTCACGGTATAGAAGAAGGAATGTTGTGCATAGCATATTGTCATAGCACTTTGTAATTCTCTGCTGCAGCAAAGCATGCAGGTAGTTGCATTTGATATTCTCATTATGTCTTTGAAATATGTGCATATGCATGCTTACATGCACACACATATATATATGCATGCATATGTGCACGTAGAAAATATCTCAAAAATGGTTTGGTCCATATCCAGATTGATTTAAAATGTATAGAATAGTTCAAGTCCCATGACATACAAATGTGAGGCCCAGGACTAGATTTTAGCCTCAGCTACTTTGGCAAAAGGACACTATTTGGTTTGAGGTCCAATAGCCTTAACTGAGTTTTGAAGGGTGGGAGAATCAGACTGGTCACCAGCTTTTGGGACGTTTCCAACATTTTCCAAAAATCAAGCATCCTGTCTGGATAAAGCCAGTGAAGTTTTTTCAGCAGATTGTAACAGTAGCTCTGGTATCCCTTTAAAAACAATAAAAAAATACCTTTTCTGTAGATATTAATGTTCATTGGCTACAACAGACCCACACAGGAATTAGTGTGTTTTGGTTTTTCCTATTGCCAGATGTTACACAGGAGTGTTCTGGTTACATGAATTTAACCCAGTGGACTGTCCAGGAAGGATAACGATTTTCTAGATTGTTGTTTATCTTTGTTTATTGCCTACACTACTTTTAGAATTCTAAGGCTGTGTATGGTTATTCCATATTCTGACTTTGTAACGTCTTTGTGGGTTTCTGTGGGATCCAGCATTTGCGTTTCTTGCCCTATAGTAAAAAGAATTATATTTTGAAATATCGCCGTTCTACTATTTTGGAAGCTCTTAATGCAGACATTACAGGATCTGTTTTAGCTGAAACATAGGCATCAATAAAATATGTTTTTCTTATTCATTTAATAATCTTTTTTAAGCGTAACCTGTTCGGGCTGGGAGCTTTCAAATGATCTTGCAGATGTCCCATAGCTATGGATATGGTTGCTGCTTTCGTTGCTATGATTGCAGACAGCTGTAGTGATAGCTTGTTTGAAGAAAGCAGAAACAATACATCACATGCAACATGCATTACTGGACTGAGTGTAGGACTGTGATTCATTTTTTCCCCTTTTATTGGTTTAACATAAAACTAACTGCTTTAAGATGGCTGCATTAATGTCTTTTTGCTCATACTTCAAGGCAAATTAATTACAATCGCAGTTTTGTTTATTCTGGCAGTAATTATTTTTTCTACTTGCACGCTGTGCTGCTGATCAATTTTAAGGGATACAACAAGCTAAAAGCATACAGAAGTCATGGCATCTTTGACTACGGAGGCAAGAGCTTTATGTATTAGTCATTCCTATAGCTGCACAGGTAACTAGTATAGCATTAAGGCACCAAACATTTTACCTGTGATACTACACTATTTGCTTTAAATGCTGTTTTGCTCTGAGATCTTAGGAGTGATCTTAGACTTCAGTAATTGCTAGTAATAAGCTTTTTCATATCTGATCATTCATGCAGTATAAGGAAGAGGTTTACTCATTCTGCCCAGAGGCTGAACCAGCAGAGACAGCAAAGCCAATGTGATTAATTGAATGAAGACAGTGGACAATTACCAGCAACTTGTTCACGTTTTGCCTTGGATAGCCTAAGCTGGTAAGTCTAATTTAACTCTTTAATGCATATATTCTTAATTATTAGTTTCAAGTATAAAATTGTTTCATAAACATATTTAAGAGCACTTATAGTGTTGAGTGGTTTCTTGGCTGTTGTGTTTTCCTAAAATCTGAAGTTAATGCTTTTACAGCTATGCTGTGTCCTACTAGTGCACCTGTCTATACAGTGAAGCATATATGTGCCACATACAACAGACAGGGACCTATAATTTAGATCTTCTTTCTCTCTCTGCAATATGTTTTTAAAAGGTTGTGAATATTAAGTCAGTATTTGCTAATCAAGAAAAAAGAAAGCTTTTATAAGGGTAACTAATTCATGTTCATTTGTATTTGAATTTGAGTTTTACAGCACCCTGCTGTTGGGGGATAAAACGGTTACTTCAGCACTTAAAAGCGCAAGTAGAAATCCGATCACAAAGACTAAGCTACAGCATGTGCAGCATGAAATGTGTGTTGGAAGACTTCGATCACTGGTTTGGTACATGCTATAGCCAGGTGATAATCACATAATCGAGACTGCTTGAGTGGTTATTTCCAGGGTAGTGCAGTAACTGTTTCCCCAGAGATTCAGGTTATTTGTTATTGGAACCACTGTCATAGGACTTTTGTTTTGTGTTTTTTAATTCTTGGAAATGCAAACTACTGTTAATTACGACTAGTTATAAGGGGAGCTTTTGTTGTTATTCTGTCTAGTTCTGCCTTTTACTGAGAAACCTTGTAATGTGCTGCTTGTTGTAGTTCTTGACTTGCTGTGAGAATGCTAGTTAGTCAGATCACGCAGGGCTACTCTGAACCGAACTGAGATGTCCCTACTATTTCATTCTGACCTATGCTACATATGGACAGAGGCTTCCATAGGTGAAAATATCAAACGGGTCAATTCTGGACGTCACCTGTTTCTAAACTGTTAGTCTTTGATATGCTGTAACAATTTTAGTTGTGACAATGATATATCCTCAGGTTACGTGCATTTTAGTTGGGGGATTTGTTATTTCAATCAAGACAATGCACATTTCAGGGTTTCACCTGATCAGTGAGGTGAGGACATGCTTGTAAAAAAACCCAAAACGAATGATTTAAAAAAGGAGCCTAAAACTGCTCTTACACAAGAGTTCACGTCTGTAAAAATAAAATGCTGACATTCGATAAAAATCAATGTTTTCAATCACAGAATCATGTGAATTGAGCTGTCTTTGTTTTCCTTATTTCTTATTATATATTTTAGCCATGATTTTGCCTGATCTCATTTCCATTGCTCTCCCAGGAGTCATTTCTACAGCCTAATAATATCACACTTCCAGAAAGTTTTCTAGAATATGCAGCTTACCTTTACCTTTTTTCATTTCATACCTTGTATGTGACTAGAAAACACATTAAGTATTATAATCTTCAGTAGCATTTTGCACCTTACTGTTTCACTACACTGGTAAAAAATGCAGTTCATTTGCATTATATTATTCCAGCTATTGCTTTATTGTTCTTATTCCATGCACTATTGCAGGGTATTGATGGCTAGTATACAGGAAACGTTTGTATGTTTCAAGTCTTTCGTGATGTACTGATTCTGTGTGGATAGCAAAGATGCCATCTGTTTTATTGTTGAATAGCTGCAATTTTTACAGTGTTTATTTAGCTTCTCTATAGACTCACCTGCTCTTGACTTAAGAGAAACTTTCATGAGATTATA
>WAAD01004735.1:0-25643 GCA_013389945.1 Fregata magnificens
GTAGAGTCAACACTCAAATGTGAGTGTGAGTTGACCTATTTAGAAATATCCTTCTTCTGCCATGGATTTTTTTTTTTTTAAATAATGGAGGGACTGCTTTGGAAGATTTAGAAGCTTAACTTCTGCCTTCTAGCAGCTTCTTCAATCACTGTGCTCAAAGCTGCTCTCTGAAGGAAAAATAAAGCTTTTTAAACAGCTATGGGGAATAAGGGCTATGAGCCTTTTCTGTGTGTTTATCACGTTAGCTCCAGCAAATAAGATGTACTGAAAGTCTCCTGTCATCTTCAAGCATGATTT
Source organism: Fregata magnificens (assembly GCA_013389945.1). Classification (NCBI taxonomy): domain Eukaryota; kingdom Metazoa; phylum Chordata; class Aves; order Suliformes; family Fregatidae; genus Fregata; species Fregata magnificens. The sequence goes on from WAAD01004735.1 coordinate 298, forward strand.
TTGGCAGTTGATGAGCTTACATTTGATTTCCCAGCTTGTTTTTGATAGTGAATTTAGTTAGATTATGATGAAGACTTTGAGACATACAGACTGTTCAAATATTTGGCAACTTCAAGATGAAATAGCTTTAGCTAGCACTCTATATAATGTATATGCAATTCAGGGGAACCTTATAGATGAAATGTGAATCTTCAGACACAAATAAACATTCAGCAAAAGCCATTAGAAGGATAATTTACAATTTACAAATCAGTCCTATAGATTGTGCATTATTTGTCTTTGATTTCATGGACTGATTGTGAAATGGGAATATCAGATAATGGAGATGGACATTGAGGCAATAGAAACAGTCATAGAGTTTAGGGTAAGGAAAAACTAGTTGGTTACTTGTTGGATCTAATAGAAGACAGATAAAACACCTGAATGTATGTACATACTAAGTAATTTGAAGTTCGAGGATTTTTCCATTAAGCTTCAACCTGGAAAGCAATTGAACAGAGGAACCAAATTAGCATTGATGATGGTTCATTAGCAGAAGCGACAGAAAAATTTGAAAGACACTTAAACTTGGCTGAAATAGGTTTCATTCTGTATCTTGGGTGTACACAATGGAAGGTGAGATAAATTCACATGTGTGAGAATTTGTGCTGATGATATATGTTGATTCTAATGGTGAAAGTTACTTTTGGGGAAGGGTGAGTAACGGGGGAAGCGAGAGACACAGCAGGGAAGAGCAGCAGCAACAGGATCCCAGATGAGCCTCCTCCTCTGGGGCATCTCTCCAGAACAGTAGGTGGTGATAATGGAGATGATGGTGAAAGGTTACGTAACTGCAAATAGCAGAACTTTAGTGTTACTGAGGTTCAGACACTAAGGCTTCCCAGGCACTTGCAATTTGTTTGATCAGGTTTGTTGAGAATTATGCAAAAATTCAAAAATGCTTTAGAAAGCTTGGATCAGTTTATGGTTTCAGGTGGAAACTGTGTTAAGACTCCATGGCTTTCTGTGATTTCAGCTAGGTGCTAAGGAAAACTTAGGAATTTTGACTAAATTTTGATTAAGGCTTTAAACACACTTGAACCTTTTACTAAATGAGACCTAAAGGATAATATTTATCCAGTATTAGAGTGCTAAATAATATGAAAATTTATAGGATGAGTAAGGTAAAATTAATTGAAGCCTAATAGAGAATGCCTGCCTGAAAGAAAACCACTTCACCTTGTATAAACATGATCAATATCTAAACAGCCAAGGCAATTCTATCACCATGAAAATGCAGAGTTTTATCATTAAGAAAGTGTAAATTTCAGTGTGTGTTATATAGCTTCAGAACTATTTTAATTCTTCAATATGAGATTGAAGTTTTGGTATATAAAAATGTTGGCCGAATTGCCAGCATATTCAATATTTATTTTCTAATGACTGAATCATAATTACAGATCAGTATGTACCACTCATAGTGCTTAAAATAATCACGAAAGGAATGTGATTCGTGAAACCCTTAGCAACCACAAGGCTTCCTGTGCATATGCTCAGACACAGCAGTGACTGAGAAGTAATTTCATAAAACACATTTGCAGCACTGAAAATGTGATATATCTTTCTTGCATTTCTCAGTATCAGAGTTTACTATTCCTCTAGCACCTCTAATTAGAAGAAATATTGGGTTACTGCATTTAAAACTGCATTTTTTTATGATTTCAGGGAAGTGGAATGCACATCTAGGTCTGAGTGAAGAGCTGTTGGTTCTAATCCTTGCTCTCAATTGATATGCTGGCCTTGCCATGACTGGCAAAATGTCCCTGTATCGGCATGTTTTTCCCTACCATAATGTAAAAAAACCCCTTGAAGTAAAGGTTAGTAATTTTGAAGCCATGTTCGTTAGCCACTTTGTAACTGCAGGTAGGAAGGAGCAAGGGAACAGGAGTGGCTACCCAAAGGCATCACTCCTGAATCTTTATTACCGTATTCTGGATATTTCTCCAGTATCTCTCATCCATTTATATGATCAGGTCTAATCTTTTATAGCCATGTATTACAAATATTACAACTGTATCTGGCATTTTCCTTTTTCATAGTCAGTATTTGTCTTCCATCTTGCAGAAAACACAAAAAAGGAATTATATCCTTTGTCATAATAAAAGATTTCTAGTAATCCATATATTATAATTTCTTACTTGAAAAAGTGAGAGCATGGCCTTTGTGCATGGTTGATTGTTGTTTTTACAATTTGGTTTTTATTTCTGATCTACGTTATTTTAAAGTATTTGTTGGGGGGACTGGTGTATTTAGATAAAGATTTATTTTATACATGCATGTTCTTAACAGAAAAGTGTAAAATTCAAATTATACCAATTCACATAAAAATAATTGGAATTTGGGCAATTTATAGAAGGAATTTTAGAATTCAAGTGAAATAGTGATATGTTTTATTCNGCTATTCCCATTTTGTGGATTTCTCCTAATTAAAATATTTTCCTGAATCTCAAATGTGTAGGTATGTAAAACAACTTGGATTCTGGGATTGGGCTGTTTTAAATAGTTGAGTTGATCTTTTCATTGTTAATGATTTGGAATTCCTGGATATTGGCCCTTTTTCAGAGTGTTCATGTTTGAGTGAGGATGTAACTTCTGCTTTTGAAAGCTGAGGAACTACTGTGTGAGCAATGCTTTGTACAGGTTGTGAAAATTATTCAGCTGATTATTACAAGAATCACTACAGGTAGCAGAACCGGTTTCCAGTTTTAATTCTAAATAGTTTGAGAGGAAAGTTTCCCACTTCCCCAAAGTTTTTAAAAACTAGTGGTATTACACAGTGACTAACCATATTGTCAGAATATGGTTACTGTCCTCCTCCTTACTTTTAATTTCACATTACCTATCAGCCCATTTTTAGTTTGTAATGTTCATTTAGCGGGTCAAATCACTTGTATAATAAAGATTACAATTATCCACTTAATTTTCTTATTCAGTATTAAATAGTCGAAACAAAACATGAAACAATTGTTTACAGAAAATAATCATTTGTTCTGTCCTTATACTTTTTAACATGTTGTCAGTATTTGCTCATAATCTTTTCAAGGAATTAATACATTTGGCACACAGCTAGGCTTTTCTTAACTAGTTCATGGGAACATAATGATTTACAACTTGTAACTGGAGTTGACTTAACCAACACAGATAATTTTTAAATTGGCATTATGATTATTGAATATTAATATGAATAACTATTTCTCTGTAATTAGCATTAGCATGTGTTTATTATTTTCAAAGCATTATCCATGTGTTCTTTGCCCATCCTTCAACAGTGACGTCCATTAATTTCAAAATATAATAGGAAGCAGGATTAGTTTACAGCTTAATTTTTACAGTTCATTTCACTTCCCCTTTAATAGGATCTGTAGCAAAAGCCAGCTTTTTTTGTACAAAGTTTCCAAAACAGTTTTAAGTGAAGTCCAGATGTGTAAGTTAGAAAGCTGCTCTTTTGCAATGCTCAATGGTAGGGCTCGATCAGATGGCAGATAAAGGCAGTCTTTGGGAAAGCAGACACAGGGTCTTTTTTTCAGGTTCAGAAGTTAACTTCAGGCTGAATTTTCCTCTTCTGGTTCTTGAAGATGGTTAAGCTGAACCGTTAACTCTCATTTATTCTCAGTGGTCACTGGTAATTTTCTCTTGGAAAAGAAAGAGGTAGTCTTTAAAATCTGAAATTGAAATTGTCCAACTCATCTGCCTCTCTACCTTACAATCTCCCTTCTTAAGTAATTCCACCCCTGGCACCTTTCTTTGTTATCTTTTTAATCTGTGTTTAGGACAATTATTCAGTATTTCCAAACATACTTCTCTTGTTGAACTTTGCTTGATTCCATAGAAGAAAATATTTTCTCATGATGATATCGCAAAAAGTCTTTTTTAATTACTGATTCCTTATCTTCCCTTTTTTTCCTGTAGTTACTGAAACTGTCATAGGAAACCTTCTCAAATAACCTAAAATCTGTCCTCAGTTACTTTGGTACAACCCCTGAAAGCTACAGTAGATTTATCAAAACTTTAATTCCAATATGGGGTAAGAAGATAATTTTAATGAGGAAGGAGGGAACAATTGCGTCGTAATTTTGATATTGTTAATCAAGAACATGCTGCTTTGGCTCCTGCTAGAATCCTCATTTTCTCCTGATTTGCCTGTGTTGATGAGTGGGCCTCAAAGCTTATTGCCCACGGTTGGACATAGGTATCAGCTGCACGGGGAGGTGAGGGAAACACTGGTCCTGGTAACCTCATAGATGGCACTGTTAAAATAGGTAGGAGCAGAGTGCATTTGGATTGTCTGTAAAAGCATTTAATAATACCACAGCGCTGTTCATGGTGTTTACCCAATATGACAGAAGATGGTTCTCCACCCACTCCCCTTATTAATTGTAGATGTCTCTTTCTCCCTTACAAACCAGGGCTGCTAGTTTTAAAATGAGGTTTTCAGTTGTCCTGAGAGAAATAATCTGTTGCTTTTTCTCTATAAATCTCTTTCTATCATGTTGTGTCGTATTAACTCTGCATACAATTTTCTTTGCACCTTTAAACAGTTCAAACAGTCCATTTTTTTCTATTTCACAAAGTAGCCCCTCCAGTTTTTTCTTGTTGCTGTCTGTTATTTCTTAGTAGCACAGTTCACAGACAGGGTAATACAACTAGCTCCAATTTTAAGTAGCATTTCAGGTTTTCTAATGATTTTTCTCATGTTTGTTTTCAATTTATCACACTTAATTAAAAGAAAACAAACAAATAAATAAAAATCCTGCCCAATACAGCTGGAGTAATAATTCTTTTTTGTTACTTTTCCTTGTCCTTTTTACAATTTTCTTTGTCTTGTGGAATGCTGGGCTATGAGTATTTTAACACTTGTTGGTTTGTCTTATAAATTGACATATTTATTCTTTACTAAAACGTTAGTTTCATTACTGAAATGTCAGCTCTTAAACTCTGTGGCTATTACGCTTTAATGCATAATATGTTGACTATATACAGACCATATGCTGTTATAACCCACTTTATTTTGCTGCTTTGGAAGTCAATTTTTCCAACTTTTGGGGCAGACTTCATGATTATCACCTGACAAGTGTCTGATTAGCAACACTATGGAGGGATTTTATTGCCGTGTCCAGCTTCCTAGTGGGAAATTGTACTGTAGATAGAGCCAGATTTTTCTTGGAAGTGCACAGCGGAGGTTGGGGGCCACTGGGCACAGGTTGCCACAAAGGACATTCCAATTAGATATTGGGGAAAATAATCCACTGCGAAGCTGGTTAAACATTGAAACTGGTTGCCCAAAGCATTTGTGAAATCTCCATGCATTCAAAACTCAAGTGGAAATGCCCCTGAGAAATCTGATCTAACTTTGAAGTTATACCTAACTTTGAGGTTGGCCCTGCTTTGAGCAAGAGCTTGAATCAGGTGGAGGTCCCTTCCAACCAAAATTATCCTGTGGTTCTATGATAGATCTGCACTGGGTCAGCTACAGACACTCTTGAGGACATCTCCACAAAGTGTGGATGCATGGGATGACAAGGTCACTGGTCATCATTGAATTATATGGATTTTGTCCTTTTGTGATTCTGTAACCTCTTCAGAATCACTTTAACTTTGCCTGAGCAGCTTTTCCAAATTGCCCAGTCTGTTATTGTGCTCTGCATTCCTCCTAGAATATGAACTATAACTACAGGGCAAGTTACATCAGTTGACTGCCACCTATGCAGCAAGACACTGCAAGGTCATTGTTGCTTAAAGGCTCCCCCAGGGACTCCTTTCCTCCTGCAAGCGTAAAAATGATTCCACGTATCTGTCATCTGGTCTATGCCCTGAGAAAATGTTGAACCACTGGAAATCGTAGGATTTGAAGCCATTTTGAGCTAATATTGTTCTACCATAACCTGCCCCCCCGCTGTGAAATGTTGTGTTTTTGAATTCATTTATGCTTCCACTTTGGAAACTGTGATTTGGAGACATGCTCTGTCAAACACGGAGGGAACAGTGCAAGTGGTAGAACTGCCCTACGGCTATTTGCAAGTAGCAGCGATGATGCTGCCAGACTCACCTGGGCATTTTGGCATTGGTGCTCAGGAGGGGTTGCACCTGTGTTTGTGTGCATTACTGAGGAGCAGACATCCCAGGAGAGTTACAGTGCATGCGCTGGGTACTGCAAGGTGAGTGTCTATGAATTAGCTTCTTCAGTCTATAGGTACCTCTAAAGTGGAAGGAGTTATGTACTGGAACTGCCTCCCCGTGCATAAGGTTATTTCTATGTAGGAGACGCACTCCCACAGTATTTCATCCGCCCCCTTCACTTCTCTGAGAAAATTTTTTAACACTAAATTTTCCATTCCATTGATATGTAATGCACTGTGTGAAATATCAAGTAAATATGGTTGCTAAGAGCCTTGTTTGTATTATGTTCTATGCTAATTTGAATTGAATTAAGACTTTGGAGAACTGAGGAGGCGGGTCTTAAAACTCCATTTGCTAAAATTATCCTTGAAGGCTTGGACATAATTATACTTAGGCCACATAAATATAAAGAAAAAACATGAAAGTGGTTTTATGACAGAACAGTACTTTCCAAGTCTATGAGAGATTTGTTTTGAATATCGCTGCTTTTTTTTAATTCATACGTTTTAATTAGGTCCAATAAAATATTGTATATGCCCAATAAAAATAATATGTAGTAAATATAACATATTATTATATAATATATTGTACATTTTTATATATGCTCTTTCACATCATAAATATGATTTTTTCTGAAAGTAAAGTCAGATTAGTGCTGACTCAATTTCAATCCACTTTTTAACTAAATGCTTGTTTCACACAATTTTTTCACATTTCATACACATAAAAAAGATTATTTCATGACAGTTATGTTAAAACAGTGATGTATCTTTAATTACAGAAATATTTATCTTGCATGATGCAAAACTGTAGATTATTTCAACTCAGAGATATAGCACAGAAAGAAGGAAAATACCCGTACTTCTTTAAGCATCCATTTAGTCACAGCTCTACACAGTTACTGATAAGGTTTTCATTTTACTCCAGTGCTGTGACTACTCTGTATAGTTAAGCTGAGCAGTGTCAGAAGTGTTCTTCTCATCAGAGAGTTTAGGAAAAATCTGGTATTCAAGGAGTTTGTCTGTATAAGTGTATTGCTACACAGGCATGAGTTGATGCATTACAAAATCCCCTTTGGGCGTATCCGTGTTTGTAATGTAAAAGAATGCTGTCAAAACTAAAAGTAAAAGCACACTTGGGAAAATATTTGGATTTTTCTAATGCCATATGCACCACTTTTCATCTGGTATAATGATGAATTTTCTGTAAACTGTGAAACAATGGAGCTCCACATTAGCTCATGCTAATAAGAAATACAAATTCTGCAGCAAAAACATACTGGAGGCCTAAATAAAAAATAAAGACATTTAAATGAAGCAAAATCAGTATATAGTGGATATTAAAAAATTATAATCAACCCTCTAAGCACAGAAAAATTATAGTAAGACAACTTGAAAAGTTTTATTTAGTATTTAAACAAAATTAGAGACTCAGACAGTAGTAATGTCACAAATTAATATGAAATTGCTCTGATGGTAGTTACTGAGTCCTCTCTGACTTACTGGAATGTTTATGCCTTTTCTTAATAGATCTTACAAATTTAGCAAGCTGTAAAAACATACACCTGGTCATTGTTATGTGCGTTCCAAAACCAGATTTTTTTAAAAAAGACAAGAGAGGCAGTGACGGTCTCTTCCCTCTACATTGGCTATTGTATTGGTTCCAATATTTCAAATAGAAAATGCAGTCACTAAAATTTGATATAAGCAGCATACTGACATATTTTTTTTTTCACAGATTAAGATGCTTGGTAAAGCAGCTGGAGAAGGGTGACATTAATGTGGTGGATTTAAAAAAGAATATTGAATATGCAGCATCTGTGCTGGAGGCAGTTTATATTGATGAAACCAGGTAAGTCTGAGGGGGAAAACAAAAAAAAACAAGGAAAAGATGTTGAGAATCACATTTTAGAAATGTGGTCTTTGCATGCAATTGTAACTGACGTGAGCTGAAGGTCTCTGCACATCAGAAGAATCATATGCGGCTCTTAGGTCTTTCAGTGACAAGGTTAAAGCAAATAAGATTCCAAAGGTCAGATGTAACTATTGTCTGGAGAGTTTGCCTAGTTCTTGACTCCCTCACTTGTCAAATGTCCACAGTATAAAGTCATAAGAATTTTATGAAGGATGCATTTTCTTTCCCCCACAGGCCACATACTGGTAATCATGCTGAGGACTGTATCACTGAAAAAAATGAGCTGTTTTGGAATTAAATGCTCACAGAGATGAGTCAGAACATTATAATCTGGCCTGTAAATACATAAATTCATGAAAAGCTGTGATTTATTTTATAATGTTTGATGCTTTGTTTATGATTATTGTTACTGGCAGTATTGCTGGCAATCATCTTTAATGTGGGCTGACTCCAATTAAATTAGAAGTTCTAAGTATTTGGCTTCTTGAAAGAATTTTAAGATATGTACTATATTGAAGTTAACTAGCTAACTTACAGTTTTTATTTCAGTGTGCTGGTTTCTTTAAGTTTTTTTCTAAGCAGAATGGTCTTGTAAAGATGTCTGCCAAAACTTCTTCAATACTGCTGGAGTATGCAGTGTATGTCTCAGTTCCATACTACATTTAAGAAGTCTGCCATCATACTGATTATTTCATGGACCTAACTCTCTCTCTCTCTCACTGTCTCCCCCCATCCCCCTTGCAAATCTGCATACTTGATATGGTGCTTAAAGTACTGCTCTAACTTTTTCCTGTTTCTTTTCCTTTGATGTGTGTGATTCGCACACCAAACCTTGCCAGTCAGGAATTTGGAGCATCTACTATTGGGCAATAGAAAGCCTACCCATTTGAAAACAAAAGAATGAAAACAATAGCAAATAAAGCTGGTACCAATGGTCCATTTTTCAGAGATTATATTACAGACTAGGTTGGCAGGATCACTTGTACAGATGTCCTGCTCTCAGAGTGCATGCATGTCCAATTCTATAAAAAGATGACCTGAGCAGCCTCTCAGACACAATATAGTTCTTAGGGACACTTTCAAAAGTGTTCCTAGTGATCCCAAGTTAAATACACAACTTGAAAAGCATTAGGGATCTCAGTGACTTCAAAAGCGCTCACATGTCATGAAGATGTTGACAGATTCAGTTAAATTAAGCTTAACTGAGCAGACTTGGGTAAACCATCTTGTGTGACTTCCAAGGGACCTGGGCTTTGTGAGAAAACTGAATGAATTTAAATATTTTAAAATGCTGGTAGTTAATATACTACTGTGGATATATTTATATCAGTTTTGCTGACTGACTTAAGTTAATCAAGCTGCTTTTACATTGAATCAAGTGTTGATTTGTGGATTTACATTAGTTTATAGTCATATTTATCATTAAATTGATACAGGTCCTTAGGGAGACAGATAAAAGAAATGATCAACAAACTTTTCTTTGGGGTCATAATACCACAATAGAGGCATCAAATTTCATTTTTCAGCAATTGTTCTAAATGTAAATCTTGTTGGCAAATCTCGTGCTCAGGAAGTTTTGGAAGATCGCGGTCCTCTCTCCCCCATGTTACAGGATATTGTATCGCCGCCAGGGGTCAGAGCTTAAGCATGTATTTTGTATTAATAACCATGGGAGCTGTGTCAAAGCTGCATAGGGGACAAGGACATAAACCACTGATTATTCCTTCCGTTCATCTCCCAAACACTGTGGTTAAATGGATATAGTATTCATAGCTCTTTCTCAGTAGTAGCACCAGGACTACGAAAATAATGTGAGATTTACTTAGTTTCTAAACTGAGGCCTCAGTGGAAATGCTAGTATCATTACAATGAGGAATCCAGTCTTTCTGGCTCTGTGTGGGAGCATCAAGACGAGACATTTCATACACAGAGAAAACCGGTACATGTGAAAATACATAGGATTTGGCAGCAACAGGTGCATTATTTTTACTGTAAGCAAATATTTAAATAGGCTAATTGGCCTCATATAACTTAACATCAGGATTATTAAACTGCCTAAATGAAAATAAAAATATATAATTTTATAGGGGTTCTCTTACAGGTTTTCCATAGTCCTCGACCTATTTTCTTAATCCTAGGGGCAATATGACCTCATAACGGTGACTATTTATTTTCAAAAATTCTATTTCAAATATTCTATATGGCTAAAGCTTTTCCTCTTCCCTAGCTTGATGCACAACAACGTTTAATCTTATTTATTTATTACATCCAATATTTTGCAGAACAATCTGATTTTTCACTCTGCTAAGTCAGAAAGGAAATCAAACAAACGTGAGACAGGTATCTTGCTTTGTTCTAATTTATTGAAGACTTCTGTTCTCCAATGCAACCTCAAAGTGAATTTGTAAACCTATCAAATTTTGGTAGCATTCCTTATATAAATATGCATTAAGCATATGGTTTATGTATATCTTTCCATACCTGTAGCTATATTTCTGAAGTATATGTTTGTAGACATATAAAACAAATTTTCTTGCCCATGTTATTTATGCTATAAGTAATAGTTAAAAATGAAATGGCTTTAATGAAACCTACTTTTCAACTTTTATGCTCTTATTTTTAGTGGTTTGCATTTTATACCCCATATTCTTCATTTTGGTTTTTAGTGTTTGATTTTGTTTTTAATTTCTTTTCCTTTGACTAACGCAATCTCCATGAAATTCGGACTCAGAGTGATGCATTTTTTGAGCCTGGTGGTCTTTGTGTTAAATTTGTGCTAAGAATATAGGCTAAGCCTCCACTTCTTACTTGGAAAATATTATGTAAAGTGCTGTTTTAACTTTTCACACTTCCCCATTAAAAACAATTTGTAAATTAGGATATTTATTGTGTGGCAGAGAGAAACTGTAGTCTCCACCGGTACTTTCATAGTAAACTCTTTTGCATGGCAAACTGCAAAGATAATCACATTTTAAATAGTATGACCAGTATTCTGCAGTCTAAATCTGCACTAAAACATTTAACACACAAAGAAGGTCTCTCCAGCTTCTGGGAAGCTAATTCTTAAGGAACAGAAGCAGTGTATCATTGAGTCAAATGGCAATGGAGGCTGGAATTAGCTTATGTGGTTACATTTGTCCTCGTTCCCACCAAAGAATACAGGTTCTTTGTCCTGCACAGAGCTACCACTGTCAGGAGTCTGGAACTGAGTTAACTGGACTCATTAGTAGATTAGAAATAATAGTTTAGATCATAAGCAGAATGGCCCATTTCTGCTGAGCCTGAACATGCACTTTTATACATCGCAAAGTTCAAATGACTTCAGTAAGTTTCCTACATACGAATTGCTGTATGGATAAAAATAATTGCTATAGTATAGAGCAATAACAATTAATACACCCAGTAAAGCAGTGAGAAAACCATCTGACTACAGGTTACTTTTATTAACTAAGTCCCAGAAGGAAGTTGCATGGTTTACAGGATATAATAATTCCTGAGATTTGGCTTGTAAGATAGAAAATTTAATGATGCCTGGTTCTACAAGGTACAAAGTATTGCAGGCCTAGGACCGAAGTTTCAGTACAGAGTTTCTGCAACTCACATGAAAATACCCGTGCTTTCTATTTTAAGCCCATGCCTGAGCTCTGGATTTTGTCCTGATGAATTTACTGACCCATTGCTTACATATCCAAGCAGAGGGAGACCTCAGCTTCAACCAGCCACCTAAAACTGAATCCTGTCTGTGGTGGTCTCTTCTTCCCCACCTTTCTGGGAGACAGACTTCAATATCAGCTGAGAGAAAGTCCTCTTAAATATCTCTACAGTCAGATTAGGAATAGCAACTAACAGAGAGTTGGTTAGGAGCATCCTTCTAACTCATCTTTCTGTTATGACGTACATCCTATTAAACAGCATAATAAAATGGTCCCAGCAATGGTCCCACACCTATTGCAGAAGGAGCTTCTGCAATTCTTCACAGGCACAGAGATGAAAAAAGCAAAAAGAAAAATCAAAACTAAAGTCAATAAAGACATCCAAGTATGAGGTATCTCACAGAGCATGTTCAGTAATGTAGCCAAGGATCAAGGAAGAGCCTGGCCTGTTCCACAGCTCTGGGCAACCATTTGTGCTACTTAAAAATTAAATCTCAGGCATTACTCTAGAAAAACCACTTTTCTCTTTATAAGCCTGAGCTTTTTCAGTGATCAGTTCCAATTTCTTACAGGAGGAGATACCCATTATTTTCCTGTATATTGTTACTTCATTTGAGTTGATTGGAAAGCCTGTATCATTCTATAAAGTTGTGTGTGCACACAGAAGTACATGCAGATGTGTAAGCTGACAGCACCTTGAATCTTTATTTATAGTGCAACAATCAGCTGGAAATAGGCTGTAGAATTCAAACCCTTTATAGCAGAGTATGAAGTATTTTTCTCAGGTCGTCTTACTTTCCTTTTGTCCGCTCCTCTGCTGTTCTACACTATAGCCTTTTACCTGAGAATAAGATAACATTTTTTAAAACTATGTACACATACTCATATTCATACATGCTCTTTCTAAAACTATACGTATTTGGGTTGGGGAAAAGGCACAGAAATAACACAACAGGTTTTATTTATGGAGTTCTGAGAGTAGACTCCCTAGAAACAGGGATAGGCAGTAGGGATAACCTTCCAAAATTATGAAAAATTAGTTTGGGGCAATGACTGTCAACATCCCATATAAAAGGTTCCGAGCTGATGGAAAGTTGGAAAGCTCAGAGAAATCAGACATACGTAAGTGCTGCTTTCCTATGAGCTTAATTATTTGTGGCCCCATGTCAATTAATAAGCTTGTTTAACAAGCCCTTTTTAGGACTGCTGCATCTCTCAGTGCTGAATAATTATAAGCTGCACTAAACACTTCCTTGAAAGAGATCTAACGCTTTGGTAGCTGAAGCGGAGGTTCACTGTCAGCTGAAAATAACCAGTGAAACTCTCATAGTTCCAGCCCCTCAGCAGATCTTCTCTGTGGAAGAAGTTCAACCTTACTCAATAGGTGTTATAAATAATTCTGACAAATCTTGCAGAATTTTCTCCATTAGTACCTGCCACTTGGCTCAAGGTAGTGGAAGAAGGATATTTAGAGTCAAACAGGAAATAAATACAGCCTTATAATTCAGTCATGACAGCTGTTCCGTTCGTTGTAAACACAGCTCTTTATTCCTGTTAACTGAGAAGAAAATAAGTCAAATAAAATCTAGATGGAAATTATAAGATTAAAAAAATATATGTGTATTCCAAAGCCAAATAAACCAAAACATTAAAACTTCTTATGGAGAACATTTTTAAGTTGTTCTGGATAAAATCAGAATATTTGATTCCAATTATGGTCTTATTACATTTTTTAAATGCCTTAATATTTTAGAAAATATACTTGATTTCAGGAGGATATTTATTTGTCCATTCCATACATGGTTTTTAGTTTGTTTTAGGTTGTGTAATGACCTTTTAAAAGGCTTTAACCTCTTGACAACTTTTGACTTAGAAGAGACTGCGTTTCAGTAATGTATGAAGTAGATCTGTTGTATATAGCTGGCAATTGCTTTGACCATCTTTGATTCAACAAGACAAAATAACAAATACAGGTTATTGCTACATTCATGAAGCGAAAGGAAATCCCATTAAGGGTAAGTGGCATTACAACAATATATGTTTGCATCAGAGCTCTGGAAATAATGAAGGTATTTCAATGATATAATGGTAAACACAGTCCTTCTTGAGAAAAAGCTCTTATTTTTAAAAAAGTACACATTCTGATATGTATAATGTTAGCTAAAAAGGAGGTCATTAAACCCAAACTTTTTGACTGCTGTTGTAATAAACACCTTGGACCATACTGAATTTCCAGTGCACTACTCCAGTAATGCACCAAATATTTCTGTGGTTTCTGGACTTAAAGCAGGGACAAATATATCTTCAAATTGTGGACAAAAAGGAAATATTTTAAACTGTGATCATGTCACTTGCAAGAGAAAGAGTTTCATTGTTTCATCTCACCAAACATCCGTGCGACCCTTAAAGTGCACCACAGAAGTATTTGTGATAGGAACATGCATGTGTGTATCTTTGTCTTGTGGAGTCTAAGGAAGAAGAAAGGAGCAAATGCCTGACTAGATGCTGGTGCTCACAGAGCTGTGCGTCATGGAAGTGTGAATGGAGCTTAGCAACAGCCCGACAACTAAATGAAATTCTCCCCTTTCCAGGAGATCCCAAGGTGAGGAACGGTCAGCATAGCCTGTTCTGGGGCAGCTTTCAGTACACAGTTTTGGTTATGTTTGCAAGCTGGAGAAGGCTGTTCCCTGGTGTTTTCAAGTTTTTCAGTACTGCAGCAGAACCCAAGTCCATGGCAGCTGCTCCATCTTAGGCTAGTAATTAATATCTCAAAAAATAATGAACTGGTATACTTATTTGATACCCCTGTGCTTGCTTTCACTCTTTTCTAGACATCAGTATAGGTTTAGCAGCTTCTCTGTATTTTAAATGAGAACAAAAGTCGGTGAAGGCTCCATCTTTTATGTTTCTTGTATTATTTCATTTTCACAAGCCATGTTTTATATCAGTGTTGCAAGGCCCTGAGCTTGCACTACATCAGCTGCTGCTGAGCATCTCACAGCAGGAGCCTGTTCCTTGGCATTACAGGACCATTTGCATTCAGTTCCCACCCAGCACGTAGCATACAGCATCTAGCTGACTTTGTGAATCATGTAGTTTCACTGACTGTAAGGCTCTGGTTATGGAAGAAACTGTGCTAATTTAGACACTATTATCCATTAAGGGTAACCAGCAGAGATGGTCACACCGGCAAATCTCTTTGCAGGTGCAAGGGTTAAGAAAGTTAAATTCTCTTAAATCAAAGAGATGTGGATATTTGTTAAAATTTTTAAAAACACATATTCCAATCTCTCTACCTGAAGAGAGAGATCAATTTGTTCATTTATACATGAAGGTAACTAAGTGTGTCATTCACAGAACAGTGAGGCATTTGGTCAATGATGTAATTTATTTTGAAGGATCTAAACAATATTTCTCCTGAAAATTAGCTTTTTTGAAAAAATCTGGGAATATTAAAGAAAATAATCTGCCTAATGATACAAGGATAAAACAAGTCGAATGGGATGCCCTATTCGGTGATTATTTGCCAGATGGCAAATATGGTGTGTATGATTCCTCGCTGAGCTGACTTAGTTGAGGAGAGATTGGAAGTGGCAATTATTTAAGCATGAAGTTAAATCATAATCTTGAATATTCAGTCAAGTTTGCTGTGAGTGTGTATTGCTGTCCTCCATAGCGAACCCATGGTTAAATGTACTTTGCCTGAAGTTGCTTTTTCAGCAACAAATGTACCATTTGAAGAAGATCATTCAGTTCATCCATTAAGGGAATCTACAAATGATACTTCTGTAAAAGCTGCTATTGAGAAAAAGCTTAATATGTTGAGATTAATTCAGTATATTCCACCCTTATAAAAGCTTAAAATAAGCCTTTAAAATAATTTGTACAAAGCCAAAGGTTTTTTCTGAGAGGGAAGCTTACCACAGCATCAAAGTTATATTAAAAAAATACGCTTAAAATCACTGAAAATCTGTTAAATTCTGACTAAAACTCTTCAGTTCAGTTAGGATATTTAATAAATGGCCTGCATCCCTTTTCCGAAGATATTGAATTTTTCTGTCTCAAAGTTATTGCTGTTAATTTATCAGTCATGCCCTGAGATAGTCCCTGCCCTATAGAGCTTCCAGAATACCACATTAAAGCAATTGAATTTAAAAAAGGAAAATACATTAGCTCACAGCTGTACTCCTGAAAAAAGATATTTTTTAATCATGAATATCCTGACCTGAATCTTAAGATTGTTGATGGCCTTTGGTATGTACATCTGTATTTCTGAATAGGCGGTACGTATCAACAAGTGAATGTTTCCAGTAACAGTGGTCCTTACTCCATCACTTATCTGCTGTTGTAATAACTGTATTTCATCCAAGGTCTTTGCCATTTATTGTAATTAATTGGTAGTTCTTAATATGAGGACAATTCTTCTGAGAGTGTGCTAAATTTTAAGAGTACAACGTGTTGATAAATTCATCATTTCCTTTAGAAAGACCTTTATGTACCAAAAATACGCCTCAATCATTTTTGGTATTTGTTTATCCTCAGTGGGAGTCAAGAGAATCTTTTAGTGGATGTTAGTGGAAATTGTAGTGGACTATAGAGGATGTAAATATTGATTGAATATATTGATTCATCCTCATTCAGGAAGATAGTGAGACGTTAGAACACAAATAATTGATAAAAATGTGAATTGGCCATTTGGACTATAAATTCTTTGCCTTCTGCTTTCTAGACCTAGAAGAGGACTTTGATCAATTCACTTTTAAGGGATTGATCATTAGCTTGATTAATTCACTAAATGGTAAAGAGCTAATACCTCCTTCTCAATCCCTCCTCTGGAAATCTTTTGCCATCTCTGTTAGGCAGCATGACTGATCAGCACTGATGGATTTTTTTCCCCATAGCCATTATCTAATTTTATTTTTTTTCATTTTCTTTTCTTTCTTCTCCTCCATAGTACATCTGATATATTCCTAAGGGAAAAGAAATATAATTCTGACTAGTCCATTACTGTATTTAAAATTCTGATTAAATGAAAAAAGAGCTGGAAATTATCACTACTTGAATTTTGAAAAATTATTCTTGGCAAAAAACACAGTACAGTGACAAGATGATCAGGTTATTAGTTACTATGACTGCAATATTAATTGATTGCTAAGCTGAAATGCATGGGCCATATCTCACTTATTCCCACAAATGTCAATGGGAGTTCCACTCATGGAACAAATAGAATTAAATAACCCAAGCCTCCCCCTCTCCTTCCCACGCATATCTCTTCCTTGTATTGCATCTACTTGATAGGCTAATGATATATGAGAAAAATAAGTGTATGTAACCCTGAAAATCTGCCTTTGTGTTGAAAAAAAGTACTTACTGTGGCACATTGTGTTAGAACTTTTTTGTTTTGTTTATTAGCATTTTTAGGTGTTGCTTAGCTTTAGGGAAGAAAAAATTAAAGTCTGTGCCTTCGTATATTAACATTTATTTAATTCAATTAGGATATTGGAGTTCACGCCTCCCAGTTGAATGGGACTGATCTCAGTAGAGTTTTACTTTAAGGATGACTTTGTGGAAAAACTATGTAGCTTTAAAAATGGAAGTAAATTACTGCCATCTCCAGTCTTCAGTGTGGTTGATTTGGAGGATGGGGCTATGGATCTTGCAGTCACTTCACTCCAAATATTTTCTAAGCCAGATGTTCTAGCCTTGTTTGACACCTATGGTCACTTGTTATTTTGCTCATTAATTTATCCAATGGCATTAATGAACCTATGTGAATGTTTGCTTATTGCAAAATGTTGCAAAATTATATTACAATTTACAAATCACATTTTACAATTTAAAATTACAAATTATACTGCAAAGTCTTGGAAAAATCCCTGTAATATTTGGCAGGAAGTTCAGTGGTTTAACTATGTTTGTCTTTGTTTTGACCCTGTCTTATGATACTGTTTCACATTTCCCCCACTTTTTTTTTTTAATTTAAAGGAATCCTGAATAATCACCTATAATAATAATTTATCTATTCACCTGTGATTCATAAAGTGGCAAGTTAGAGCAAGAAGTCTACGTAACAGTAAAATTACAGAATGCAGTATTTATAAATATATTTTTCATTTATCTGGGCAATAATAACTTTCGTTAGGCAAAAACCAAACACCAATAGCTTCCTATTGATTCACTGCTTTTGAAAGTTGTCAGTTCTAAGTAGATATAAATTAAAATAGCAGCAATATAAACACTCAGGAATAAAAATGTTCTGAATATACACTTCACACTCTTATGTTTTTTCCCAGTAATTATAAAAAATGTTGTTGTTGTGGGCTGACCCTGGCTGGATGCCAGGTGCCCACAAAAGCCGCTCTATCACTCCCCCTCCTCAACTGGACAGGGGAGAGAAAATATAACGAAAGGCTCATGGGTCGAGATAAGGACAGGGAGCAGTTACCGTGACAGGCAAAACAGACTCGACTTGGGGAAAGTAGCTTTATTTATTAGCAATCAAATCAGAGTAGGGTAATGAGAAATAAAATCCCAGTCTTAAAACACCTTCCCCCCACCCCTCCCTTCTTCCCGGGCTTAACTTCACTCCCTATTTTCTCTACCTCCTCCCCGCAGTGGCGCAGGGGGACGGGGGATGGGGGTTGTGGTCAGTTCGTCACACATTGTTTCTGCTGCTCCTTCCTCCTCATGGGGAGGACTCCTCACACTCTTCCCCTGCTCCAGCGTGGGGTCCCTCCCACGGGAGACAGTCCTCCACAAACTGCTCCAGCATGGGTCCCTTCCAATGGGTGCAGTCCTTCAGGAACAGACTGCTCCAGCATGGGTCCCCTGCAGGGTCACAAGTCCTGCCAGTAAACCTGCTCCAGCATGGGCTTCTGTCTCCACAGGTCTGCAGGTCCTGCCAGGAGCGGGCTGCAGCATGGGCTTCCCACGGGGTCACAGCCTCCTTCAGGCATCCACCTGCTCCAGCGTGGGGTCCTCCACAGGCTGCAGTGGATATCTGCTCCACCATTTTAACCTCCATGGGCTGCAGGGGGACAGCCTGCTTCACCATGGTCTTCACCATGGGCTGCAGGGGAAGCTCTGCTCCGGCGCCTGGAGCACCTCCTCCCCCTCCTTCTTCACTGACCTTGGTGTCTACAGAGTTGTTCCTCTCACATATTCTCACTCCTCTCTCCAGGTGCAATTGTGCAGGGTTTTTTTTTTTTGTTCCCCTTTCTTAAATATGTTATCACAGAGGCGCTACCACCATCGCTGATGGGCTCAGCCTTGGTCAGCGGTGGGTCCGTCTTGGAGCCAGCTGGCATTGGCTGTATTGGACATGGGGGAGGCTTCTAGGAGCTTCTCACAGAAGCCACCCCTGTAGCCCTCCTGCTACCAAAACCTTGCCACGCAAACCCAATGCAGTTGTATTGTAGAATTTATTGAAAGAAATGATGATGTTATAATGCTTAGTGCTTGCATCAGAGTGATGTCATAATATGTCTGCTCAAAGAGTCAAACTTTGTTGCAGTTAAGTTCTGAGCAACAGAAGTAGTAACAGCAAGAAGGACAGCCACGTGGGTGCTCTGTGATTTAGTTGATGCATTCACTGCTGTTATGTACATCAGTAGACTAGAGGTCAGCATACAAGCTGCAAAATGGTT
The DNA here is from genome assembly GCA_013389945.1 of Fregata magnificens. Classification (NCBI taxonomy): domain Eukaryota; kingdom Metazoa; phylum Chordata; class Aves; order Suliformes; family Fregatidae; genus Fregata; species Fregata magnificens. Next base: position 19,667 of record WAAD01004735.1, read on the forward strand.
CGACCTAAAAAGAACAAGATCCATGTAAAAAAATATGGTGGCGGCCAATCAAAAACTGGTTCTCATCGGGTGAAAAAGAAAATTTCAGCTATTATTGCGATGTAAGTGCTGAAGTACTGTTAGTACTTCTGGTTAATGTGTACAGGTTCTGATACTTCTGCTGAAGATTCTTTTTGTTACATTTATTAAAATTTATATATATATATGTGCATTTTGTAAATAGTAAGTAAAATTACTGATAAAAACAATGTTTTTATGTCTCAACATATAAATTTGCTTTATTTGGGTTATTTTAAATAAGTGTTTTCACAACCAGCGAATAAAAGGTTAATGATTAGATGTGTTTCACAGAATCCACAATATTGTGTATGTATACATATACATGCACACCCATGGAAATATAATGGAAATACTATATTTTATAATCCAAGTATAAATAGATGAATAAAAGTTGACAAAAGTTGCAAACTATGAAATGAGTTGAATATTGGATTCTAAGAATTTGTGATAATTAAGCATAGTATGTACAGTGCAATATATAGCCTAATTCATTTCCCTTCCTAAATAAAATTACCATCAAATTATATGTCCATCTAACCATCCATTTATTCAGATGTGTAGACCAATGTATGAGCCCTGTCCCTGTAATTACAGAAGAATGGCAGTCATCAGTGAATTTACTCACAGGCCATTTCTAGCGGTGCATATGCCATGAGTAATTTTGCCCAATATAAATCTTATTCTTCAAAAGGTCAGGAAAGTATAGAAAATAGACCGCTATGAGATGAATGACTAGCCATTGTTTCCTCTCCTTAAATGTTGTTTCTGTTAGGCTTCTGAATGAAACTAATTCTTTTTGAGAAGTTACTAAGGTTATGTGTTGAGGGATCAGTAAGAGCTTGTACTTAGAAAGGGCCATGCTTACAACATAACTCTATGTTGCAGTTGCTTTCCTGGTTATTTAAGTAGGAACCAGAGACACTGAAACTCTCTCTCTCCCTTAGCACATTGTTCAGTCACCTCTCATCAGAGAGCAGCGGTCTCATGAAAATTACTGGTTAAATAAACACTTTTTTCAAATACTGTTTTCTCTGTTCTGTCTTCATAAAGTAACTCCTATTACTATATCATTTGCAGACTGAATAGTCCTCCTATTTTACAGATGAATGGTTAAAAACATTAGAAAAACTGCAGTGTGTCTTGCTAGCCTTAATTTGTACTCCAGTGGCTCATATCTGCAGAGCTCAGGACTTGCTCCCAAATTCAGATCTGCATCAGACTATAGCAAACTGATGTAGAGCTCTGCTTGATGCTGCACAGGTCACGTGGAATATCCCTGCTGCATGCTCTGAGGCAGCCTAATGCCCATGGTCCTTTTATCACTGGAATAATACTGGCTTGTGTCAGAAATAGTGTGGCCAGCAGGACTAGGGAAGTGATCGTCCCCCTGTACTCGGCACTGGTGAGGCCGCACCTCGAATATTGTGTCCAGTTTGGGACGCTCACTACAAGAAAGTCATTGAGCTGCTGGAGCGTGTCCAAAGAAGAGCAACAAAACTGGTGAAGGGTCTAGAGAACAAGTCTTATGAGGGGCAGCTGAGGGAACTGGGGTTGTTTAGTCTGGAGAAGAGGAGGCTGAGGGGAGACCTTATCGCTCTCTACAGCTACCTGAAAGGAGGTTGTAGTGAGGTGGGGGTCGGTCTCTTCTCCCAATTAATGAGTGATAGAATGAGGGAAAATGGTCTCAAGTTGTGCCAGGGGAGGTTTAGACTGGATATTAGGAAATATTACTTCACTGAAACGGTTGTCAGGGATTGGAACAGGCTGCCCAGGGAAGTGGTTGAGTCACCATCCCTGGAGGTATTTAAAAGGCGTTTGGATGTGGTGCTTAGGGACAGGGTTTAGTGGTGAACTGGCAGTGTTAGTTTTACATTTGGACTTGATGATCTTAAAGGTCTTTTCCAACCTATACGATTCTGTGTAATTCTGTGTATAATTTCATCTCATTTGAGTAACAGTTGGAATAGTTACAAAAATATCTTTTGGGGATTATAAGGTTTATTCCTGATTATACTACAAATACATTAAATATAAAATATTCCTCAGAAATATAAATGTACTGATCTCTCCAGGGATATTTAATAACAGTGTTAGACTAGTAGGGATTTAAGTGGACTATAACATAGTTTTCAATTTAGGGAATAAAATCAATTTATAGCCTTTGACCTATGGCCAGTCTCAGCCTTGGTTCAGTTTTGCAAGATAATTTGCACAAATCCTTTCCTCTACACAAGTCCTGCTCCTTCAAAATACATTACTGACTTTGGGCTTGTGTCCCACTGTCAGAAAATCTCGTAATTCTTGTTCATTCTGCTCCTCTTGCATTCTGTGTTAAAGAACCTTCCTAGTCTGATAATTCTATGTCTCTCAAAACCAGGAACATTCCTGCTGTTCTTTCAGTAAACAGTGTTGTTGTTGGGGGCATTTTATGGACTTTTTTTTTAAACCCTAGCTGAAAAGTTTCACAAAATATGCTGCCAGCGATATGAGCTGCTGAAACTCAGAACAGGGCAGGTGAACACAAATATACTACGCTCACTGTTCACAAATAAATTTATATGACACTTCTGGCATCATGCTTCCTACTAGGCATCTTCCTATAATCCCTCAGACAGTATTAGGTTTATGTGGGGATTCCTTTGAACTCTACTGTATTCAGGCTTTTCTCCATCATCCATTTTGCTGCTCCATTCCTCTATATGCCAGAGAAGACCTTGGTTAAGCAAGGTTTTGAAAACGTTGAAGAAGAGAAACAGAGAAAGCAAAACATGAGAAAGAGCCACTGAATAAATATGAGGAGCGCACAAATAAGGTGAAGAATCAACAGTTATGCTAAGAGTAGAAAGAAAAGAGAGCGGCAGAGGTGACAACATGAAAATGGAAAAGGAAGTGATAATTTTCCTCTCCCAAATACCCGTCTGCAAATTCTGTTAGCTGAATTCCCACCAAATATATTTCCTAGGAATCCTGTTCACTCAGGAGAAGAGAGCCAAGTTTTAACTTGACAAGCAGATTGTCTGATAAGAAAATCACGCTCAAAAATACTTTGTCCATTATTGCTTTATGTCCAATTCACGCAATCTTGAGCAGTTTCAGAAAGACATCACCAGAGAAATAGATCTATCTAATCAAGTAATGCTTGCAATTCAATTGGTGCCACTTTTAATAAAACATTTTAAAAGGGTGGCATGGTTTACATATGTTCAGGTCATCCTAACTCTGGGGTTTCTTGCATAATTGCATGAAGGAAAGCTTGTTATCTGACTAAATAAGGGATTTGGTTCTTGGAAAACCCCAGCAGGCTGACTGATAGGGGCAAATAACAGCAAGAAAAAGGTTGTGCTCCTACATCTGGTAGGTTTATAGAAGTGTAGAATTGAATTTAATTGTTGAGTCTGTTTTAAGAGAATATTTAGTTACGTGTTTCTTCTAAATAAACTGATGTCCTTCAATTCAGTTCTGTTGAAGTTTTTTTTTAGTACTTTTTCTATTTTGCAAGAGGTATACATAGCTTTTCTAACTTTTTGAACAACTAAGAACTGTGAAAGCTGGCTCATAATCCAATCTTGTATAGTATCTTTACTGCTATGATTTTGTTACCCTGCCTTCAATAGGAATACAGATCTCCACACAGAAGGAATGAATTCTCTTTAATACTTTTATTGCACTGGAATAATATGGCAAACGTATACAGGGTGTTCATTGAAATGCATTCTCCATAGCATTCCTATGTAATACAGTTTACTTTGCACGCAAGTATCAAAATATTTTTTGTACCATTTTGGAGGACAGATCAGATGGACCACTGGTGTTCTCAGTTATAGCAGGAATCCCTCTTTCTATAGGTGCTCATGTCAGCCACTGTTTTAGACCTGTCCTCAGGATTTTATAACTCATTGATTACACTTCAATCCACCAAAGCTGTGACATCTTTGTAGAAAAATCTTCACTTGCCTTTACTTGAATATCTTCCATTTGAGTATCTTTTACCTTCTGGATCGTGAGCAGGGGGAGAGAGGGAAGATACCTGCTGTGCCCAGCTTCCTGGTAGCCTTGATATGTCTACCAGAGAAGACATTTGGTGATGCGCTGAGTCAATTCTACAGAAAACCGTCGCTCCTGCTAAATTAAGTTTTGTTAGCTGTTCAGCTGTCCATACTCCTTTTGCTTCAGTCTGCCATCTTCTCGGTTACCTGTTATTAATTTTTTTGTAGGAAGCTTTTGGACACTGAGGATGAGCTCTCTGACATCCAGTCGGATTCGGTCCCGCTGGAAGTGCGGGACTGGTTAGCCTCTACATTCACGAGGGAAATGGGAATAGTGAAGAGGAGACCTGAAGAAAAGCCCAAATTCCGAAGCATTGTGCATGCTGTACAGGCTGGGATTTTTGTAGAAAGGTGAGAGCTTTGTTTTCTTATTATAGCAAGTACTGCACTTAACCACAACATCTGTCGTTGAAGATCCCTTAACTGGTGGGATGAACCTGAAGCAAATCTTTGAGCCAGGATTTAGGTTTGAATTTCTGCAATCGCTGTATTTTTCTATACAGAAATCCCAATGAAACCTCTAAATTTGTAGTGAAATTTCCTGGACTTTGGAAAATTCTGAGAGTGAACTTTATAGCTTGGAAACGTCTACATGACAATGCACCAAAGACTGCACTAACCTAAGAGAGTAATATACCAGCAGAGGAACTTTTCTCATAAGTTCATAAAAAGACTTATGCCATCTTTGGGATCAGACCCTTAAATAGCTTAGTATTATTTCACGAACTGTGAAGGATGAATTAAAAAAACAGAAATTGTTCCAGTACTTTTTAAAGGAATACTATTAATATTTTATTTGTTCTTTTAGGATGTACCGAAGAACTTCTAGCATGGTTGGTTTGGCTTACCCAGCAGAAGTGATAGTAACATTTAAGGTGAAATAAGTTTAATCATTGTGGAATTTGAATGTATTTGTACTTATGTTTAGTGACTTTTAGAGTGAAATGAATATATTTTTCTACTGAACATACCCTAGCCATATTTAGTACTACAGAACAGAGCACACAGAACAGAGAAGTTAATAGTTAAAAATTCACAAATAGCATATGATTCTGTTTATTCTTTCCCTGATTAGTTGTGATTTCATTTAGATCTTATTAGAGCAGTAAGATGAAATTTGTATAGAAATTTTTATAGAAATGTGAGACATGGTTTTATCAGCTCCCAGTGGTATGGTAATCAGTGTCTCAGACAGCAGAATTTGTTTCCTTTTTAGGAAAGAAAAAGGAGTAGTAGTATTGGGATGGAGCTAACAAAAGAAGCTGCAGCTTATGGAACAAGTACAGTATTTGCTGTGAATTTAGGGCATTACTGTAGTTCATGCAAAAGGTGATCTTTTATAGTAGTAAAGTTCCTATGGCTATGTATGCAATTAAAAAATGGTGTTTCTTGAGAATGTAGTGCCTCACCTTTTCCCCTGGAAGTCAAACACTGTTATATTATTCTCAAATTAGTATATGGCTGTAGTGTTAATGACATTGCATAATAACCTGTTTAAAGGATGGGTATTCACATTAGCTTCCTGAAATTCTATAGACAATTTGTAAGCAGAAAGTTTAATTTGAAAGATTAAGGCCTTTGATTTGAAGCACACAAAGTTGCATAGGTCATGTTACAGATATTTTATTCATAACTGGCTCAACTATTTTCATCACTAATATTGAAAGAGTCATTAATGTGTTACCTACAGTAGGAGTTTGAAAGAGTTGGACAATAAAAAAACACCAAACTCTTCCCCTTCCCCCCAAAAGACCCCAAAAAATCTTTTGCAGTGATTAACTGGAAACCTACTTAAACAGATGGAAACTTTATGTTCTTTTTCTTTTCCCCTCATCTACAGGATGTTGATAAATGGTCTTTTGACGTATTTG
>WAAD01004736.1:4843-18662 GCA_013389945.1 Fregata magnificens
ATTCCAACTAGCATTAGAAGAGGTATGCATTTACTCCAGAAGGCAAAGAGTTGAACATATTAGAAAAAGTGTTTGTGTGTAAATCTTAATACAACGTGTGCTAGGCAACTGCAACTCACTTCCGATTTTTCTTAGTGAATCAATAGGAATCAATGAGAAGGAACAGTCCGAAGTTCGACCAAAATAGATGCCCATATTTCTGCTCAGGTGAGGGAGGGAAAGGTGCGGGGTGGGGGCAGGGCAGGAGTACGGACAGACAACATACCAACACATTTCCTATAAATTTTTATATTTTTTCCTCCACTTGAGCATTTGAACTTGTTAATAGAGCATTTTGGGTTCCAAAGTAATATTATTTCTTTTAAAAAAACTCAAGGCTTATTTTATGGTATGATCTCTAATTTTTAAGCAAATAAGTTTCAATAACCACCAACTTGATTTAGAAGCCACACTAGTCTTACAGATAGCAACTCCCCTACATACAGGCCTCTTTTTTTTTTTTTAGCTGTCACATCTGTGAAATACAACCACAACAGTTACAATATGAAGAGTGACTTTTTTCCCCCCAAAATTCCAGCATCTAATCCTCTTAAGAGCCAAAGCTTTGAGCAATCTGTAGTTCTTGCAGAATGTGTTATTTTTACATGGTATCTCTGTTTACTTCAGACCAAGACAGCATAAAACTTAAGACGAACCTGAATACAATACTCACTTTTTTACTGTGCAGGGATGCACGTAGTTCTGCGTCAAACTAGACCTACAAGAGGAATCACCACATAACACTAAAGGTACAAAAACTAGTCTACAAGGTGTTTTGATAGATTTTTCTTTCTGAAGTTCCAGTACAAAAGCGCTACTAATGTTGTGTTGATACCTCATTTAGGTAAGGTTCCATTTAAATGCTTGCATCCATCAGGGACATTAAAAAAACAAAAGCATCTAAACTAAAGAGAGGTCAGCAATAGGACTATTTTATCAAGGAAGCATTTTCTTAAAAAACTTACAAGCATAATTTTTAAGATGATGGCATTTCTTCTTCAAATACATTTGACAAATAATGAAAACCATAAGGGGACGATTAATAGACTAAGCAGCATATCCATAAGGCAACTATCTATGTGGATAGTTTAATCAAACTGTTAAAGCGATGCCAAAAATTTGGTAAGTACTTCAGTAATTGCTTGCTAGACAGAGATTAAAGAAAATTTAAGAATTTTAGAAGTTCTTTATAAAGTTAAGATAAAAAATTTGAAGGCATATGTTGTTAAGTATCTATCTAAAATGTTAGCTTTATCTATAAGGTAATCCTGATAATGATTTAAACAGGAAGGAACTGGGTTCCTGTAAAGCCTATCTGGTTAAAACTTCAGGGTTTGGCATGATAATTTCTTTCTGATACAAACAAATACAAGTTTTCACTTATTAAGCAAGGAGACAAAGCTTTGTAACTGGAATATGGATCATAAGGTTAGGCTGTTCTGACATCACAGATTTTCATGAAACATTAATAAAGTCGCTACAACTATTAGGGTTTTTGATAGAAGATTTATGAGGGACTTGTGATCCTAGCAATGTTGCCAATATGATAGGTGAACTATTTAGTTTAATAATGGAAGGATACCCCAAATAAATCATAACATATATACAGAAAATTTGGATTTACTGTAGTAAAGTCATCTTATTCCACCAAAGTAATACACATTAGCAGTCTTTTTTTATTATCGCCTTTATATTTCTGAGCATAAACTTAACTTTTAATAAGAAAGAATATTACCTGTACGTCTTCGTTTCTGCCTGCAACTTTCTTTAACAATTTCAGTGTGACAGAACAGAACCAACCTTGGGAGAAAAAAAATTTAAAAAATAAAATAAAAGGCAAACAAAGCAACAAAGACATTGAGTTTTATTCCTAGAATCAGCCCTGGGAAGGAAATTTGCTCTGAGATACCCAGTCTATCTGATGCCGAGAAGTACATAGCTTCAGTGCTGGGAATTTTTCAGTTTGAAAATGCAGTGGTGGTTTGTATTCTCAATAATATAGTTCATCCAGCTGCTCTGTCTGAGGAATACTTTAGAGTACAATAGTCCCTACATGTGACTAAATCAGTGTAAATGCTGAAGTAGTGGGACATCTCCCTAATAGAGAAAGCTACAATCCCAAGATTTAATCTAGTATCTAAATTATTACTCACAAAATAATTAGCCGCCCAGACTTTTGGGGTTTATCCAGCACCATAGCTTTCCAGAGAGAGATCCAATAATTCTCTTGTCTTGCTAGTTTTTTAATATTTTTCCTTCTTATGGTTATTAATTGCTCATAACGGACTACCACATTCAGATCCCATTTGATCGGTACCTTTATTGTTTATTGTCCTAGAAGAGTTTACCTCCCTAGATGAGAGAGCATGAGGCAGTCTTGGCCATTTTCTTCTCTACCCATTATCCTGACTCTTATCTCTATTTACTGGATTCAGTTGTGAGCGATTTGAAACAAATGCCAAACCTGACCGACAAACAAAAGTTTAGGTTTTATTAAGTCAAGTCCCTATCATGGCCATGCTTACATGTTGAAGCATGAGGTATTCTCCAGAGGTAGAGATATAAAATAAAAACAGTGCAATGCCACAAGTTTTCAGCTTCTGGATGGTAGGTCTAGGTGCCTGCAGAGCTTTAGAAGCCTCAGCCAGGGGCACTGTGAGGTGCCTGCGTGGAGCCTTACGCATGTTCAAACCCTTTAAGCAGCCTGCTTTTTGTTTAAAAACAAACAAACAAAAAGTCAAATGGTGCTTAAGAGAGTGATTAAATCTCTTGAGGGGGACCGGGGGACCCCGATATCTAAAACTTTTTTCTTTTTTTTTTTTTTAAAAGAATTTATCACCAAATTTTAGCAAAATTTCGAGCATTCTAAAAGGTGAAATCTTCAAATTAGAGATATAATAACAATAAACAGTAGTTTAGCAGTGTATGGAGAGAGATTCGAGTTTTCTCCACTCAGTGTTACCTTCAGCGCTATTCATCTCCTTTCTCCCTTTCCCCACATGAAGTGTACAGTAAGAGTTTTCTGTATTTTACTGTTAGGATTTACATTCACCTTCTGTTGCTTTTCGTTCCTTTATTTTAATATTTTCCCTCTACAGAATGTACTACATCTGATTCCAACCAGTGCTTTTTCTATTTCACAAAGGTGCTTCCTTATGTTTTCATCACCTTCTTTCCACCTTCCCATTACTTTCCAGATCTCTAACTCCCAATATTTCCACCTCAGCCAATGACCTTCCTCAGCTCTTCTCATCTTCCCACGTTGGTTAAACACTTTTCTCCAGGATATATTTTCTTCTAGACTTTCCCCTATAGTGATCCTCAAACCTCAGGGCCAGACTGTGGGGCCACCAGGGTAATGTGGTGTCCTCCCTCTTCAACCAGCCCTGTCCCACAGCCCCCAGCAAGGAGACATGAGCCAGGGACAGTGACTGGGTTGGCCACAGCCTGGCCACCCCCAGGCCCCAGCAAGACCCTCGAGCTAAAGGCCGAAACCCCCTGTCAAAGCTTCTCACAGGTTTCACACACAACTCTTTCACCTTTAAAAAAAAAAAAAAAAAAAAAAATCACACAATCATAGAAATTGGAGTTGGAGAAGATACATCAACTTTCCACATACTAACATATTTTTTTCCCTACAGTAATTGTAAAAAACTTGTTTGATGAAACTTTAAAGTTTTTCACTTGAGTTTGTCTGAGGGCACTAACTATGTTATGTACAATGCCTTGCCTCCAATAAAGCCTAGAGGTGACCCTAAATTAAAATTCAAAGTCAGTATTGTCATGGGATATATACAGAATGAGCTGAATAAATGCTGACAAATTACAGGAAAAAAAAAAAAAAAGAAAAAATATCACTTGTCACTGTCAGCCCTATTGTCACTGATGCTGTTTTCAGAATGGACCTGATTGAAACATCAGGCTAATCAAATGACCTAGATGGTTACACAGTTAAGAAATATTTGTCATTTTTTAACTGAATCAATTAAGGAGCAGGTTTGCTGCAATTCACCTCTAAGAGGACTACACAAAATTTCCTTTAAAAATAACACTGAGACCACCAAACCAGCAACACTATGATATTTCAATCTGTAACATGTTCTGATCTTCAGTCATGCCACTGTGTGTAGAGTGGGGCTACCCCTTCTTCAAAGTTACAGAACATTAAAAAGTTTCCAACTTTTTCTCTGGAAAAAAACCTTTTCACTCAGATTTATTATCCCCTATTTTTTTTCTAGCTCTTAAATTTCTACTTCACTTGTTGATCTAAGTTAAAATACATCCAATCATTTCGTACTCTCCTCTTTTCATTATAAACCACATTATCTGCCACTTCACTCTGCCCCTTTCCCACCCCAAAAAAGTTTCTGTATTTCTGCCCTTATCATCTTCAGAGCTCAGGAGCTTCCCAGTGTCAAACTGCCAACTCACAGCTGCAAACCACTGGACTATATTTTGTCACAACGAGAAACTTGTTCAAATAGTTGTGTAGGTTTTATAATTTGTGTCCTTCTATAAATGCAATAAATCAAACAGAATATCAAGTGGAATACATTGAAGTTATCTCCAACACTGAAGGAAAGTCCCTGGGTCTGCTGGTTAATGACCCCAAAGCAGCAAGACCACTACTGCCAGAGCTGAAGATGAACGTTGTTTGATGTGGAGTTACAATCTAAACCACATTTAAGAAGGAACAAACACAATATCGTCGTTACTACACCTTTCCATGTGCACAGCTTCATTCTTCACAGTATGAAATTCTGCTGTTTAAGTAATAACTACCAGGACAAGTTCCCCAAGGAAAAAAACATAGTATCAATTTGAGAAGGCATTTCTGTTTACAAGGACCACAATGTATGTCTCAGCTGTGCAAGTAAAGTAGCAGCATACAGCTGATAGGATGATATTTTTAAATCTTGGCTTCAAATACTAGATTATGTTTATACCCATTTTTTTTTCTTGCTTAAAGCAATAGTCTGACATAAGCAGAGGCTAATGGCATAGGTCATTTATGCAGTGATCTCACAGACCATTAATGTTAAAGCCAGTTCCATTAGTTCAGTCAAATCCCAAGACAGTAATGCTGTGTAACGCCATGTCACAGCGTGACGGGGTGTAAAGTCCCAGAAACTGCATTTATGGAAGTGCTCACTCCCAAGCACCCAGTTAAGCCAATGCCAGCATTTCCTTCCCAGGCATAAGGGGCCTCGAGCGCATTCCCCCTCATGGGCGTGTGGCTATGGGGGCTCAGGGCCTGCTCAGAGCCAGGACAGCCCAGGGTGGCCCCATCCCGCTGGAGCCACGGGGACAGGCTCCCCAACAGCGCTGCGTGACAGGGAGCCTGCGGCCAGGGCTGGCCCCTGCCTGTGGGAGCTGCTGTCAGCAGAGGCTCCCCTCTGGTGCTTAGTCCCTGCCTGAGCTACAACCCTGTCACGTCACAGCCCTGCCATGCCCGGCCATGGACCCCACCGAGCTGGGCCCACCCACAGGCCCACATCCCAGCCTGGCCTCAGGGAGCTGCCCGATGCCTGGGGCTGTCCCCAGGGCCCCCAGCCCACTCTGATCCCTGGCTGGGGCAGCAGGACAGGCCCTGGTTGCCAGGCCCTGCCCTGACACCCCTGGCATGGGGAGGCCCTGCTGCTCCCGGCCCCTGGCCCTCCTTGCACCATGACACCAAGTGCCTCAGTGTTCACAGACACACAACAGTCCTGGTTCAGTTTTGGTTTGTTTTTAGATTTATGTGCTCAACAAAATTAAAGTCTGTCACTTTCATCTTGTATCAAGCTCAGATGATACTTCCTGACCAAAATAATCTCAGTTTGATCAAATTATTTAAACCATCATTTCTCAGTATATCAAGTTAGTAAAACTAGTAAATTGCAAATAGTAACTGACTGGAGTAAACACAGTTTTGAATTAGCAAACCAAATAATACAAGTGGATGAAAACTTTGTGGGATAACACTTATCCCAGCTCCGTCAATAAATACATTAGCCTCCATCCATCCCCAGCAACTTCTCAGTCACTTTCTGAAAACTAGTCAAAGGGTCTGTTGCCAGGGGAGGGGAGGTGGGCGGCGTTCTTCCTTTTTTTAAATAACTATTGCAACAGAATCTATGTATTTTGATAACAAGCACCTATGAGAGTAACCAAAGAACAGCCAGTGACCCAGCACCCCGGGTATTCATCTGTGGGGCAGGAGGGACCCAGCCTCAGGTCCCTCAGCAGCTTGCTTTAGACCAGGGACAAAAAACGACAACCCGAAAACCCTGAGTCCCAGGCTAGAGCGTAGTACTAGGCTGAAGAGTTGCCATGTCTTGTTCTGTCCCAGTGAACAAGTGGTGGCAACAACTCAGGCAAACCCTCTCAGGTTGATGCCAAACACCAAGCTATAGCAAACAGCCTTGCTATCGGAGACATGCAACTGTCGGGCAGTTCAAGCGTAGCACACTTAAATGGCTAGATGTTTTCTGGTCTCCATGTATCGTAGTATTGATCTCTGTAACGGGGAAGAGATTTCCCTGAGACAGTAATCTGTATGAAGAGACCTGGTATGGGAGCAACAGACGTTACTTTAGGTGGAAGCAGGTTGACGCTGTGACCTTCTCTGGAGTAACTTTCTCCTGCACCTTCCCTGCTGTATAAACCACAGAAGCTGGCTCAGAAATTCAGCCACACGGAGGACTTTCATTTCTGCTGTAGCATGTGGGACCAGATCAGGTTTATGAAAAGGCATATGGATTTGGGGAGGCAGAAGCTTGGCAGGAATTAGGCACCAGAGCTGGGGATCCTACTTTGGGAAAAGGAAGGGAATGCAAAAAGGCATGGCCCCTCAAGGAAAGTTTTGACACGTGATCTTTTAGAGAGTAGGGAGGTCTGGCCAGCAGCAGTATACCTGCTGGTGTGGTGTGCTGCTTCTCAAACACTTCTGATCACTCAAGCTGCTTTTTCTCGTGCCATTGCCACAGAAGAATCTGTGTGAGCACCTGGCACAGAACAGAGCCCCCTGCTCATAGAAGCTGTTGTATCTATAATCCTACTGCGCTGTAAATCATTTTGACCTCCAAACAGAACATGTCAGGGACTAACAGATGTCCTGTAAACTATTTCCTTCCCTCTTCCATCCTGTTTAGGTCTAGACACATACATCAAGCCTGCAGATTAAGCATTGTAGAAACGTTGCTGAATGCTGCAGCATGCTTCAGAAATAAAGGCAGCCGCTATTTACCTGCCATGCTGCCAGCCTCCTGCTGTATTTTACATCAGGCTTCTCTCTGCATCACCATATCACAGGAGGAAGGAAAGACAGATCCCAATGAGGGGAAATTTCAAATACACTTTTCCATTGAGTCAGTACAGTACATTTTACCTGTGGTTTTAATCTACAAATTGTACTGTACTTTTGAGTGTTTAAAACACACTCAGGTTTAGTCATATGTGCTTGCGAATGTTCTTTATTCCCCCCCCTCCCGCCCCCTCCTCCCAAGATATAACTAAATACAAGGTAAATGGCAGCAGTATCATTTATTTCTTTCAGTAGCAGATATGCAGATCAATCCTACCCTATGCTATGAACAATGGAAATTAGAAGGTCATCTGTTCCACATTGTAGTAATGCACAGAGACTTTTTGTCCTCACAGGAATTTGATGTTCTGAAATGGATTTTAAGTGTGAGGTCTCAAGTCATTAAACCTATGACATTGCATTCATAGGAAAAAAAACCTATTTTATTGTAATCCAGTCTTCCTGTTTACTTGTTATTATTACACTGAAAGACAAATCAGGGGTGGGTTTTTTTTTTTTTTTTTGCTCCTGGTCTGCATGGATTCCTTGAGTAAAAGTGTTATGAACCCTATTAGGCTGACAAAGAGCTCCATTAATATGATGCTAAGGATCTGACTTCAAATTATGCAGGGTGGATTAATTGGGCTGGCAGCTACCTTTACAGAAACAAGCCACAACCAGCTGCAGATACATCTGCTTGGCAACTGTGACCCTACCTGCCTCAGGCAGTCAGTCATTCACCAAGTACCACTGGCCTAGAAAGCAAATAGAAAAGGTTCATTGCTATTTTTGGAGTAAACTCATAATGATCACTCACACATACTACTTGAAAGGATCTTTTCTTAAGAAATTTCATACAAAGCAGTCTTCCACTATGAAAAGTTGGTTGGAAGGGTTTGTTGCATTTTTAGTAACAGGAGGAAATAAAAGAAACACAGTACTTATCAGCTGTCCCCATAAGGCTCCAGGGAAGCTGTTCTAGTTGTAATGCCAAGCACTAACAGACTAGTTCTACACCACAGAGGAAGTTTGAAGTAAAGGACTAAGCCAAAAGTTGACTCAACCCATGCTTCAAACTATCGCACTCTCCCATCTGCAATCTTCCCCTCTATTTTCTATTGCACGGCCTGTTTTGGCACAGACCCTCTTCTGTAATCACAAATTACATCCTGAAATAACCAACATTTGCACCACAGGCAACAGACTAACTCTGAAGCTTCATCTGTGGTTTTTTGCTCCATAGAAGTATAAAAAAATGCAACTTGTTGGACATTCGTCCTCTCTGAACATACTGCACGTTTTTTCTGTTTATGTTCCACCTTTCTGTTTTGGCCCATCTCAGAGTAGCTTAGAGACCCCTTCACTCCTAAGTGGTAAATCCTCCTTGTAGGAGCTCTGGGTAGGGGGAAGAGCTTGAACAGTTCTCTGGGTTTGACTGTTAAAGGGGTTATTTTCTAGGGAAGCGTAAAAATATTTTGTGTGTGTATATCTTTATAGAATACACACAGCTTTTGTAGTCAAAGCTCAAGGGCTTTTTGGAGCAATTCTTGCATGGTTACCAAGAATTGAAATGTAAATAATGCAGGAAAACCCCTTTTTTGTTAAAAACTGGAAATCATTAAGTTCCAATTTTCCATGCATTCAGTGTAAGCAACTTGTACCACAAAGAACCAAATGTGTTTGGCTTGGTACTTCGGTACCAGAAGCTGCAGAACAGATAAGGAAGAAAGGCAGAGGGTAAGCTGAAAAAAAATGGAGTAAATCTGTTTGCAGATACATATAAAACACCGATTACTTTCAAGAACAGGTAGGCATCCTTGTTATTAAATATATATTTAATCCTACTTTGCCATATTAACTAATCGCAAGTGAAGAGATGCTTTTGAGTCATAGTCTGAGCTGTCTAGTAATAGAATAGTTTGTAACATCAAGGAATAAACAGCTGATAATAGATGACTCAAACAGCTTCTGCCCCTAGTCGTACTATCCCATATCCTCATGCTCACATACTTGCACTTTTATTCACATAACTTGCATGGACTCAAATAAAACCTGTGTTCTGTTAATCATCTGTCACTTCCAAACAGAAATGAAGCTCCATGGTCACCAGCAGTATAAAACAGCTAAAATTTTACAGTAAAACCTGTTTGTATAATTGATAAAACTATATATTTGAAATAAAATTCTTTTAATACCCAAGTAAATTTAACAGAAAAGGCATGTGTAGAAATTACATGAATCTTTCCTCCTCCCCTTCCCTTTTATGCAGTAATACTATTTTAAGCAGGAGAAAGCTCAATTAGTATTCTCAGCAAAACAAAACTAAGTTGCCTTAATAGAAGCTGCCTGTGGCTTCAAGAGAGAGAGCTGTATTCACTACTTCCACCAAATCAAAGTCCTAGCATTCAACAAGGTAGTCAGACATTGCATAAGTGATTAAGAAAGGGACCCAGGTAATGTAATACAAACATAATTCACAAGATAATGAACTTTAAATGCCAGGATGGCAAGTATAAATTGGAGAAGACAGAGAAAGCTAAGCTCAGCCCTGGTTTAACTTCACTGACATCAAATACATCTCTGAGGAACAGGACATATGCAGGCACAGCAATAGTTTGAAATGTGTCTGTATTTTGACTCGTCTTATCTTTTTTTCCTCTTACACCTTTAAGCCTTCTGATGCTATTATTTAAGAAAATAAAATGACTGGCTTATTTGATATTAAGGAACATAAAGAAATGTTCCAACATAAATTTGGAGCAAAAAAAAAAATCTATAGATTTTACTACAGTCTGTAGTCCCCATTTCACCTTATCGTAGGATTTCTTCTTATAAGAAAAAAATCTTTCTTGAACTTTGAAAACTTAAAGAAAAATACATAATTGTTAGGTGAGGCAATACTGTATTTTAAAAACATATGTATGTTTCAGACAATTCCTAACAAAATACAAGCACAAATAGAAATGAATCTTTATGCAAGTACTTGAATATGGACATTATACACACAAACATAAAAATGCATTGCAGGCTACTGGTGGATGAGTACTGAATTTTCAACTATTTCATTTGTCTTGGGTGGGAGCATAATAGATGTCCTATAGCATTAGGACATTTGGATAACCTTATGCTCAAGCCTTTCATCTCAATGATCTGAGTACAATAATGTACTACTGGAGACATATGTTCCGAAGTGTCCGTTTGCCAAATAACAGGCAGTCTGTCAGTGTATTTATATTCCCCTCATGACATACCTGTAGGTAATTTTACAGAGGGGAATGTCAGTAGAAGGAAGACACCCAATTAGGACTGAACTTTAAGGCAGAGCAGAGACTAACAAACAGGGGAAGGACATTGGATCACAGAGGTCACACATTAGTAAGATGCCAACAGAAGCTACAAAATCTAAGAAGGCTATTCCTTCTTATTAATGAAAACTTCCATGAATAAGTGGAAGAGATCTCATTCTCGTCTGGAAGGGGAGGGAGGAGGAGGAATAATTTTCCAGAGCTTTCCTGAAATACTATACCATTTAGCGACAATTAGTGATGCTACTTAAAATGCTTTTTCAGAAAGCTTGGAGAAATGCAGTGGGAGATTTTTTGAAGGCACTAAAGTGAATGCCATGATTAGGCTTACTCTCCAGTAAGTTACATGCATTCATTTACGAAACAATTTGGTAGAAGTTCTGTTGCATACACAGTTAATGCATTTTATTTTTTTCGTATCACATCACTTTCCACAAATGGAGATTGCATGCAACATTCAAATGCTCAAGAACTGAACAAAACTTGCATTCTTTCTACTGGCAAGCAAGCTTGCTCCTTCCACATTAAAAAAGTCAGCTCCAATATAATTGACTGAAAACATTAGAATTACATTTAAGAGAAGGCAATCATTTGAACTCTGCCATATTTCACAATATAAAGCCAGAAAAGTGCTATAACGTTACAGTACAGTAGCTTTAATTAATCTCCAATAAATAAAAATATTTTTCCTATAGATCTGGGTGTTTTCTTGTTAATTTATGGAAATCACCATCATTAAGTTATTGAGAGAAAGAGTTAAGATGGATGTCAAGGACAAATTAGTTTCCAAACATATGTCTCTACTTCTGCTAAGGAAAATTAGTACAAAGACATCAGGACAACTTAAGCACTTACTATTAACTTGGCCAAAAATTCCTCTATGGAACACATTTGCTTTTAGTAAATTTACACTTCTGTAGTAAACATCTTTCACTGGTCATCATTAAGGGCTGCCAGTTTACTTAGTGTGGTGATCTAACATAAAGTTATTTTAGCCACAGGTCACAGAAATCAAACATACCACCCAACAGATACATACAAAGAAAAGCTAGTAGAAAGACAAAAAAAATCCTTAGAGACATATCTTAGTCAAAGTTTTCAAAGCAACTACCTTGGGGAACCTCTGGTTTTAATAGTTAATTTCAAATATCTGTAAAATCATGTAGAAGTATCAGGATGATGCTTTTGCTTTTATCAAGATAATTACTCAAGAACTGAAATAAATTCAACTAAGTAATGGTTATAGGCAACAGCTTCACTTTTCTATTTATAAGGTCTGTCCCTCTTTTCATAGTAATGAACAAGGTCTAGTAACTCAATCCTTTGTACCTGAAATCACATCCCTCACGAGACACTTCTGTTTTGTCCTCTTGTAAAGATCAGTTCTTATAACTCCAGCCATAGGCACCTATTTTTTCTAACTGAAAAGGCAGGCTGCAAATTCAAGATAGTAAGTTTTATTTGGTATTTTCAGGGACTATATTATTCAAGAGAGGCACTTACCATTAAAAAAAGTATTTCCTACCCTCAGCTTCTGAAATTCAGTAACTTTCCTGATATAAAATACATTGCTCCAAATGCCTTTAAGGAATTTGCTAGCAGTTGTATGGGATCTCTTCTGAGAGAATAAGATATATGTGCATGAAGTATGCATGTGTATGCTACATGGAACAAGATAGACACCTGAAATTTTTCCTGTTTATGAACTTAATCTGATACATTCAGGTTGACACCATTACAGTAGAATGACATTGCTCTCAAATCTCCAAATTTTCAGTGGCTAAAACAGCCAAGATAAATGTGCATAGTGGTATTTTAAGACATCACAAAGATACTGTAAATTAACTCTTGCCAAGAGAGACAGAGTAAATAACTCCAGAATATTAAGTGCTTCTGCATACATTTACAAATGCCAATACTCTTCACAAAAAGGATTATTTTATTTCTGGATTTAAATAATGCTTATGAAGTGTTTACATAGTAATTTTTACACCAGGACAGCAGACAATGTTTCATTTCTATGGGTATCTACTGCTAATTCTGATATTTAACTCTCCAAATTGGTATTTTCTGTAATGACCAATCAAGGAACAAAGGAGGTGCAAGAAAATGTTGTTCAACTCTTCCTCTTTGGAGGCTGATATAAAGTTTCCAAAGGTATCCACAAAACAAGTCCTGGTTTCCAGCATCAGTTCTGGATTAACTGTTGCATAATTTCTATGGTGTTATATAGGGGCTTTGTGCAACCTATAGGACAAATGGCTAGATAAAAAAAAAAGGGAGGGGGAATTCTTTTAAGCCATCCAAAGTTAACTAGATTTGAGCCGAACTATTACCTTCTTTCAGGTGGCTGATATGATTATCCATGGATATTTTGGGAGCTACTGCTAATTACTGTAAATTTTCATTCATATTGTATTCTCAGCTAGGCTCTTTTTTGCTAGCAATCTTTTATCATTTTCAATATAGAAAGCCTGTATAGTGAAAACCAATAACAGTATTTTACAAAAAACAAACAAAAAATTATAACAGAGTCTTAAAACAGCAGATGCCAAATCTGCAGCTCAGAGATAAATTAGACATTCATGCTTGCTTGGAAAGAAGGTGGGTTTTAGTTTATTTTCCTCCCACAAGTTGACATGAATATTTGAAGACTTAAAAGAAAAAAAAAAAAATGTTCAAACCCTTAAGCTCCACAACAATCAGGTCAAGATCTTGACCATATTAGAATGTAAGGGAGATATTGGTTAAAAGGCATAAGGGATATACTGTAGGAACAACTAAACTTGAGGAAAATAGCTGAAACATAAATCCACTTAAAGCTTCCAGGTCCCAGAAGGTGGCATAGCAAAGGGAACCTATGGGATCAGACAGATTGCACAACAAATGACCCTGTCATACCATGTAATTTCACACAGCCAGCATTGGCATGGAATAGTTATATATTAGCCTATCTTGCAGAATAAAAAAAACATACATGAGAGATTGCAGCTTTACCACCCTGGCCCCTAGAACTGCTTTTTCCTTTGGGCAGACTATATTCTGGGCCAGGAGGATGTCCTGAATGGTTGATTTTTATTTAAATAGGAGGCAGGAGATAATTACCCTGCCCAGCAAGCGCTTCTGAACAACGCACAGTTTTTAATGTCTTGAAAAACAAGTGCTCTGTAACAAAATTACTTCCTTCTGG
>WAAD01004749.1:7975-55570 GCA_013389945.1 Fregata magnificens
CTAATAATAGATCTTTATATTTCCATGGGAAGAGACAGTCTCCTGCTTGAGTCAGACACTGGGCTGTAGGTTTGTTTTTTGCCAGTGAAGTGCAATTAAAACTCTTGTCCCTTTTGAAGTTAGCTGGTGAGGGAGACCCTCCGGCTTCCCAGAAGCTCCCTCTAGACTGATTGCGTAAACTATTTATTACTTGGGAGAAAGTGTGATAGAGATTTGGGCCCTTTTTTTTTTTTTTTTTTAAAGTGTTTGTATTAGAAACATCTCTCTTATTATCTATCTAAAGGGAATCCTTAAGGTGGAGAGGGAGGGGAAACCAGTCCTTTTTGGTTAAGCAACACGCTGCACAGAGTGGCTTTTAGTGATCCAACAGCCAGTGGGCCCAGATGACGTGAGAGCTGCTGAGGGACCTGGAGGAGCAGGAGGCAGTGGAAAGCATGTGGAGATGGGGAGCAGGGTCGTAGCAGGACCTGACAGGCGCTGGGGAGGACAGTGACCAGTCACCTGGACTGAAGAAGGATCATTGTCAGGACCTGTGAGACAGATGGTGAGTTGCAGAGATGGGCAAAATTAATATTTAACAACACAAACTCAGCTCATTTTGGACTAGCCATGACATCACTCCTGCCAACAGCATCTATAGCATTCCAGAAATGTGTCCTTACCTCCTCAGCCAAGATGAGCAAGGCTCAGCAGAGAAGAGGTGCACCACCATGAGACACTGGCTTCCCTGTGAAGGAGAAAAGTGGCATCAAAAAGGTGGTACCAGTAATTCCCAGCTCCTGCGGGAGTGGGGAGCTGGTTCAGCCTTTGGCTGGTTCACAGAGGAAGCTAAGGAGAGGGCAGAAGAGTGGAAAGAAACCTGCAGCTGTTGGGGGGCAGGAGAAGGTGGTTGTTTTGGGGTCGCAGTAGCATGAGCTACCAAGGAGGGCCAGAGAGGAGGATCGTATGTTGATTTTAATCATAATATTGTATGTGTTGTGACCCCTGGGGAGGAACACTGAACATGCCTTCTTCCTCCCATACCGATGAGTACCGTTTTACTCAACACCATACACTTCAGGTAAAATGACATTTTTACATCCCAAAAGTAGAACTGAAAAGGCTGTAATTAAAAGAGAAGGGATGGAGGGGAGTTGGTAGAAATAATACATGAAATCAGGGTAAAGTTTTAGGGTCAGAATTAGTGAGATGCATTCTAGGAAAAGATTAGGAGCACAAATCAGCTGAAATTTAGTTACTAGGCTGGGAATTGGGTTAAAATATCTCCACCTAATAAGCCAAGCACTGAAGCATCCCCTGTGGCTTTTTTCTACAGTAGATTCAGAAAGAGATCAAAGTCACATCATCAACAAATTTTCCTTAAGCCGTAAGATTACTGCTGCTTTTGGTGAAATCCTTGAAGGCAGGGACAGGACTGTTGTCACATTTTTGAAGACCCTTCTTCTCAGCTGCACTGGTGGGGACAACGTGTTTGGATAAAGTGGAGGAAAGCTGCCTGCTGACTTCTATTATTCCTTTCCTAGGACTGAAAACAGAGCATCCTAGGAAAGCTTTATTTTGGGAAACTGTCACAGCATAAAATCTTGCATAAAATAAATCTTAAATAGGGACATTGTAGTTATTAGAGTGCTGTGTAATGAGATGGCAGTCGAGGATGGGCACCTTGCTTTATGTACAGTGCTGTTTTATACATGAAGCCATCTAATAAGATACATCTGTCCTTTAATTAAGGTCTCATGTACAGTGTAGTAGTAATGAGGGAATATGATGAAAAGAAATGGAAAAGGAAAGAGCTTTATTTACCACGCTGAGAAGCCTTTATCATACGAAAATGATCAGAATTTAAATTTTTATCATCTGTCACAATTTGCTGCTGCTTTAATTAAAATAACACTAAGGACGTGTACAGTGAGTCTGGCTGGATGTGCTTCGTGCTCTTAATGACTGTCAGATGGGAAGGCAAGGGGTACAGAGAGGGCAGGACTGCGGGAAGATCCGGAGGGAGATGGTGCCAGATGGCCAGGCTTATTTTATTTATTTAGATCTCCACCATGGCTTCTCTTTTCTTCATTTTCCAAAGGATGAGTTAGTTTAATGGGAATCATTTCACAGCCACTGTATGACATGTTTAACTCTTCGGAGCCCGTAGCTCTGCAGCAAAGTGCATGTGTCCCGTCGGCCGACTGCCTCCGCAAGGCCCCAGCTCCGGCCACGGTGCTTAGCTCACAGCAGCCCTCCCTCAGGTAATTTCTTGAATCCCTCTTAGCAGACGCTTCCTACCATCACATCCTGACTCGTAGCGTACCAGTGCAGCCAGCCGCTGTCCTAAACCGGTTCCAGCTTCTGATCATTGCAGCAAAGTAGTGCCAAGGCAACGTTTTAAGCCATTTCTCTCCTGTTACCACCTCACCTGCTCAGGCAACCTGCCGCAGGGGCTGTCCATGCTGCTGGGCTTCACCACATATTTTGGGCTGATTTACAAATCTTACATCTGCAAAACCTTCTTGCTAGTAGCAAGTAGCCTCACTCTTCTTCTTCCAGCTCTTCGGTGCCTAGACACCCAGGAAGCACAGCAAAGTACTGAGGAAAGCGAATTTAAAAGATTTTTTTTCTCTTCGGTTTTGCTGTCATGCATGGTGCACTCAGTTACTGAGGTATCTGCCGCCTCTCCGTGGCTGTTGTGAAAAGCTGCACACAACTGGAGATAGTGATTTTGGATATTATTTAAATTTAGGGGCTTAGAGATAAAAAAAGGAATATTGTCTTTTGAAAATCTGTTTGGCACAGTCTAAAGCAAGAAACTACTGAGGCGTTTGCATTAACAGCAGGGTTTTTTTTATTTCTTCCCTTTCTATGTCCACTGTGATAACAAAGGAGCTTTGATTTGTCAGGTCTTCTGCATCATCATTGGTTATTGGATTAGTATTAGCAACAAAATGACCTTGTCTTCTGTGATTCAATGAAAAAACCCACCAAACTTATGAAGAATTTCTAGTTCCTGAATTCTGTATAAAAAGCCTGTTCATTAATTCACTTTATGAGTTGATTCAGAAATCTGTATCATGTTTAAGTCATTGTTGGATTCTAGACTAATTTTGTGGCTAGACTAATTTTGATCGCAACTGTATAGCCAGAACAAATGGCAAGATGCATTTCCACATACCATGAGTTTAGTGACACATGCAGGAAAAAAACCTGAATTCCCCCCAAAAATCTGTGGTACATGCCGTGACAAGAAAAAACCATGCAGAGGATGAAATCTTGCACTATAACACAGGGAATCAGACATAACTTTTTCAAGATTCTGAGTTAATACTTAGACTTTTGAACATCTGTATCAGTAACTTTCAAAATTGTTTGTATTGGCATTCGTCGTTCTTTCCAAACTATGTGAATTTGTAATTGTTTGCAGGTCCATCCCCAAGAATTTCATGGGTGTAGGAAATCACATTTTGTCAGCCCAAGACTGACAGTAACGTAACTTTTGATAGCAAAATGATTTAAGCTGTCACCTCCACTGGGTATACAACATTCAGTTCTGTGCTAATGACAAAGCTTGTGCTTCGCTGAGGAGGAAGATGAAGACAAGAGGTAGGGATGCCCGGGAGCTATCAGTAAGTTTTTGGAGAGTCTGTGGGGTGATGATGAAATAAGAGATCTCATGTAGTCATTGAGTGTTGGCAAGTGAGATGCAAGAGAAGCACAGTGTTGAACTGTCGAGTACTCCATTGAGCACTGACCCAGCACACATTGCCTGTGGAAAGCTGGGGCTAGCCACTGGCCTGTGCATGGCTGAGAGCACATCAAGTTCGTACACCCCTTTGCACTGCTCTTTTCATCCCCTCCTCACTCACCACTTTGTGAGTGAGGGGCCTTCCTGCTCTCGGGAGCATCGCAAGCAGGTTTGCTTGCCACGCTTACTGTTATGAATGATTAAAGTAAAAACCAAACTCACTCATCTGTGGGAAGCTCGCATTCTGTATGATAGTATGGGAATGGCACTCTGGAAGCTAACTCAGCAGGTTGGGGTAGAGATGACTAGGTTGATGGAGCATATCGTTCTGCTTCAGATTATTCTGAAGTCTTACTAGACTTACAGCTTATATGCTATATCTTAAATATTACATAAAATATCTAATAGAATATTAGATGAGATTAGATAAAATCTCAAGACCAATCAGAATTTGTCAGACTATCAAAGATAAGTCTTTGGGCATGGTGAATATACATTTTTGAGAAAGGTGCATTTAGAGGCATGAATTTGACAAGGATCTCAAATGTCAAGTGCTTTTTGCAAAGCTTATCCAAACTTTGTTGTCATTTCAGATCTTCTGAAAGCTCCCAACTTTCCTTGTTAGGCTGACAGCAAGCAAATATTCCCAGTCCTTCCTTAGTCTTTCCCTAGCACTCCAGAATTGCCTGGGTATTTTCCAGTCATTTTGTTAGAATAATTTTACAAATGCTTTTTATCCTACCTTTACCCAGTGCTTGAGTTCTGTGTTCTCACTGCTTCTGTTTTACTCTCTTTCCCTCAGGGCATTTTGTCTTAATATTCAATATCGTACCAGAACAAGAGCGAATGAGCTCATGACTGAGAGTGAATGAAGTAGACTTTGAAAATTATATGACATAAAAAATTGTATAAAAATATATTGAATGATTTATTTAGGGATGTGAGTACATTATAGCAGTAATCTAATTCCCAGTATCTTCCTAAGCAGCTTTCAAAACAATTTTTTGATTTCTTTGGGTTTTGAATTGCTGCTAAAATAAGGAAAATGGATGGAGCTGATGATGTATCATCATGACAGTGTTTACTATCAACGGGGATTTTTGCCAGAGTGTTTTAATCAGTAGCAGGGTCCCAATGGCACTGGCCCACTTAAACCTGCAGATAAAAAAAAAAAAAAAAAAAATTCTTGCTCTTTCCTTTATTTCTACTGATGTTGCAACAGCTTAAATTAAAGCTTCTGTTAAGAATAATAAATTAATGTATTTCAAAGCTCTGTGGTTAGATGGCAGGCAAGCAAGCTAAGAGCTTGCTTGGGTTTCTCTGCATAGCCCATGGGCTGAAGTACCTCCAGGGGGGAGAAAGCACAAGCACTCCCTTTAGGCACCTTATTGCAATGCCGGTGTTTTAGTGCCCAGGAGTGTTTCCTCCCACCCCAACCAAACACAAAATAGTCAGGAGAAAGAGGTAGGTGCCTCCAGAGGACCTTTTAGAGAATGTATGTTAAGCACTTAGTTACTCATATTTGCCCTACGTAGACATGCAGCTTCCTGTTGAGGCAGCCTAGGGAGCCCATGTTGTACATTCAAATTAAGCAATGTGGATATCTCTGTAGCTGTGAAATGAAAGTCCGTGGAAAATTTGTTTTTTAAGAAAGAGCTAAACCTGACTTTGCACATCAGTATCAAAACTCTTACGGATGTAGCTTGGACCAGACTCTACCTTAGAAGAAGGAAATGAAACAAAACCAAAGCAAGTGCAGAATCAGAAACAATATTAAATGGTTATTTCTCACACCAAAAATCAACAAAGGTCTGGTAAGTGGGATTCTACTCTCAAACCTTTATCCTGCGTGGTGGGACTTCATTACTGATTGCATTAGATGCTAGACTACTAGGCAGTCTGCAGTCAGCCCTGCAATGCAAAATTCTCCTGATTGTGAGGAGTTTGGGTCAATTCAAAATTTGTTGCTTGGAACTGTCATTAATTATGTTTGCAAAAGCAACTGCAGATGGCAATATAAGCAAAATAAGCACCAGCTGTCGTGAAAGTCATAACTCAGGAAATCTTTTTCTCAAGTTGTATACTTCCGTGGCACAAATAATTGCACAATAACTAGTACTATTTGTCACTTAATATATGGGGTGCGTCCAGAAGACATACTAATGTCTGACATCTTTTCTTCCAGGATGATTTTCTGTATAGTGTCTCCATTTTAAGTGGAATCCTTTGCACTGTCTTGGCAGTAATCAAATTTATGCTGGGAAAGGTCCTTACAAGCAGAGCGCTGATAACCGATGGTGAGTGTGAAGTTGATCCTGCTGCATTTATAGACTCTTCCAGGGAATGTTGTAGACACAGAGGATACGAGTGACACCCACATGAGGGCAACTGCGAAAGAGCATTGAAATAAGGTGGCCACTGGGAAATGGGAAAAACCCCCAAACCCAGAACAGTCTGCGGTGCCACTAGCCTCTTGCATAGATACCTCAGCTGAAATGGGTATGACGGTGGAAGTCAAACAGTTAATGTGTGGATAGTAAAGCAGTAACAGAGAGTTAGAAGTAAAGCATACAATGAATTAGGTGTGTATTAGTCAGAGGTTAGACTACAGAGGGGGGATATGAAAGCAATTGATATACCTTTGGTTAAGTCACGTCTATCCTCACTGCCTAAGCCTGGTAAACAAATTCATCCTTACAGTTAAAATGAAGCAAGTGTGTTGCAGAAAACGCCACCCTGCCTTGAGCAGGCATCACAACTATCATTCATACATACCCTCTGTAGACTTAATTTGCCACCGTAGTGCTTTTTCTGCCACTGAGTAAAGCTGGTGGAGCATCACATGTGTAAAACAAAGCCTTTGCCTGCCTACTGCCCTACACTCCTGCACTGCTGCCTGAGTTCGGCACAAGGTGAATCTCATCCGCTGTATCCTTAGAAGACCTCACTGCCACTACTCTGTTGGCTCAGGTGTGTCGCGCCCAGCTGTTGCTGTTTTTAAAGGTATGTTTAAAGGCATGTTTTCAAAATAGGTCCAGATACGCCTCTTACTGACAAGGCTCAAGCTTGTGAATCTTAAGAAAGCCACGGGGACCTGCTTTGCAAACAAGTGAGGCCACAGGGATGGCGGAGATTTCACAGCACCCTACAAATCTCTACCAGTTTTTATCTGCAAGCACAGGACAGTTTTAAATACTCTGTAAACATACACGGTAGGGTGTTAATGATTCCTGAATTGTGGTACATAAATTATTTTACTTGGCTAAAGATTTCACTTGAAGGAAATTCAATTTTAAGCTTACTCTAGGGATACATACAATTGCTTTAAGTAATTTAAACATACTCAAAATTTTTTTGGTGATGTGTGAGAACATACAAGTATATTTTATATTGCCCCACTTACATAAATACTTCATGAGTATTTACATTTTAAATACAAAATAAGGAAAAAAGAAATGAAAACAGCAGTGCAGGGGCTGCAACTAAGCTACTGCCTTCCTGCATTTGTGATTCTTTCCCAACAGACCACGCTATTCAGTGATCTTTTTCTTTACTATGGACTCTGCCACCCTAGACATTTTGAAACTAAATGATCTCCAACCTGCAAAAAGGATTCTGGAAAGGATCCTGGGAACTACAGACCAGTGAGTCTGACTTCCTTCACTGTCAGAGTGTAAGTGGGACACGTCGACCATTTCAGAACTGTGTGTAGGGAGGCAAATGATTAATCCTCCCTTTAAAAAAATGTAGCTTGTTTTTGAAACAGAGCAGTTTTTTCAGACAAAATATTAGCTGAAAAATTCCTATATAGCTTGGAATTGGTCTCCTGTATGACACAGAAATCTCTTCCCCCATAATTACATCCTTGTGCTAATTATGTTGCTTCTGAGCTGGAGATTGCTCATTCTTTGATTAAAAAAATTAGGGAATAAAGTATACAATTACCTCGGTCTGGTTTTTGTCTCTCTTCTCTCCTTCAGAACTACTTTAGAAAATGTAGGAGGCTGATCTTAGCATCTGTGGTTAAATATCTTCTTTCACAAGATATATTTACAAATATACTTGATTTATTAACAATCAGGAGGAGACAATGTGATTCAGCAGCTGAGACAGATTTAGCACTCCCTTGCGTATCTTTTTTTAGTGTTTTCTGTTTCCTGCTAATTTACCTCCTGCGATCACTGGCTGTAGACCAACAAACTGTTTTGAGTAACAAGAACATACATTTTTCTTCCTGAAAAATAGGTTTAGTTTCAAAACAGCATTTCTCTCTCATGCATGTCAACCTCTATTAATGATTTTTTTAAAGAATACTTTTGTTTTAGAGTAGGGCTTGACAACAATATCTCTTTAAAGCCTAAATTTGTGAATCCTAGTAAGGCAAAATGTTATTTGTACAATTTGTTTATAGCAAAAGCTCATGGCCTTTTGGATAATGAAACCAGCCATTTCCTATCTTGAATTTTGTGACATGTCGGAGGATTAATGCAGATATGTGACAGTTAGGTGATGTCAGCCAACTTTCCTGTAGGTTTTAGATACCTGTTTCCTTCCCAGATTTAGCCACCTGTTTTTTCCGGTGCTAGCCTTATGCATGGAACATGGTGTCTGGATTAATACCTGCAGCCATTACATGACTTCCTGCTACACCAGCAGAGAAAGGTTTGACTGAATGACAGTCAGGAAGAGAAAACAATTTCCACTGTAAGTAGCTTTTAGATCATTTGGAACCATCAGCCGCCAATAATGGCAAGAAAATATATTATTCCTGCCTTTTGCATACCATGCTGAGGGATTCTGACTTAAGCTGGAGCAGGGGAAGTAACACTGTTTTAAATTTATAGTTAGTTAATTTATATTTAATATTCTTTATATATACATGCACACACAAAATATGTATTTCATCAACATGTATTAGCAGTATAAGTTATATTGCCTGGGAATAAGAAAGGATCAGCGTTCTTCTAGACTGGAGTGTTGACAGAGTAATTGTGTCTGTATTGGTTTAACTATACTGGTATAATTAATCCGATAATCAGGCATTTACATGCAATGCCTGTGATACCAATTGTAGCATGCGCTGCCACAGTCCAAAAAACCCCCAACCCCCTTTCATTTGTTAAACAGTATCTGTATCTACCAAAGGAACGCCTTATCAGTGACCTTTTTTTTTTGTAGAACAACAGTGATGTCTTTTGGGTTATTGGGGAAAAAAAATCAGAAAGGGGGAATTTGGGGGGAAAAAAATGAACACAAGAAATGACTTTAAAAACCCCCAAAACAATAACCAATCAAACGAGTTGAAGGAAAAATGGCATTAATTATTCCAAAAGCTCTGGGAGAATTTTGAAGGGACAATCTTGGAGGCAAAGAGAATGGATTTAAAAAAGAAAGAGGAATCCAAAAGGATGTTCATAAAAATTGTGAATAATAGATAGGAAGCTCCTGTGATACGTCTAAGGCATAAAGGGAAAGTATTCCTAGGATTATCCTGTATGTTTTCCATAATGCATTCAGCAGTGTATGCAGCTCTAAGCTATAGTGCCAAATATGTGTAAATAAATATATGGAATGGGGTAAAAACCTTCAGGAGAAGGTCTTTTTTCCTTTTCATGAGCTCCTTGGGTATACTGGACTCCAGTTTGCTCCTTTTCAGAGAAAGTGAGAGCCGTTGGGTACCTTACGAAGTGGCCTTTGAAGTTCTAACCGGGGATATTTGCACACGCAGCAATGGTACATGCATTATGAAGAGGTTCTTTGGAAGATAACTGGGTGACAGCAGTCATACTTGGGACTGCAGCCAGCCAGCCACTCTTTTACAGCTCAAAGATAACTCGTTCATGACGATAAGCTACAAGAGAGATAAGTGCTTGACTGTCAGAGTCAACATGGAGCGGGTCCAGTATTTTGAAGGAATATTGCTCTTTGGAACATTAGCATTAAGAGGTGAAAGCCCTATGAAATAAGCAGCAGCTAGAATTGGGATCTGGAACTAAACAGAGAATGAAAAATCGGTACTGACCAAATCAAGACATACGGTACAGGGAAATGAATGGAAAGTTACTTATATCAGCCCAGACAAGTGCCAGAGTTCTTAAACACTGGTCAGACACCAACTGTTCTGTGTTTGGTTTGTTGAAATGAAGCGTGGCAAAGACCTCTGGCTAACCGCATGTGAACAAATTGCACCGCCGCCTCCTTTATGCAGTGCAAGAGCACATAGGTGCCACTGCGTAACCTCTCCCAAGGGTCTGTGCTCCTCTCTGGTGGCACTGCTATAATAATGCCTTGTCTCCCTACAGACTACCTCTTCTTAGGTGAGATGGTTAACTCAAATGCCTTGAGATTTGGTTCTTCCTTTAATTATTTTTTTCCCCCTTCTAGGTTTCAACTCTCTTGTAGGTGGAATAATGGGATTTTCCATCCTTCTTAGTGCAGAAGTTTTTAAACACAATTCTTCTGTCTGGTATCTGGATGGCAGTATAGGAGTTTTAATTGGACTTACAATATTTGCCTATGGAATCAAGTGAGTATCTCCTGCTAGCAGGTATTTCAGTATGTACAGCAGATGGGCTGTCTGTTTAATGTAATAAGCCATAGCTCTTAAAGGCTTATATAACTCCAGTAAAATCAGTCACTGGAATTTGTTAGACTAGCTGCCAATACTGAAAGAGAGTGTGTGGACAGGGATAAAAGATTGTGTCTCTCACATCAGTTGGAAAGAAGCCAGGACTTACTTAAAAAGAAATTGGAATAATTTTAGAAGGCTTTTGTATACCTGCATTTGGAAATACAAGGTTTGAAATACTTGAAAAATAACCACAAATGTTGGATAAAATCAGTCGCTTTTATGGCACATTTCTAAGCACTGTTTTTTTTCCAAAGAAAGTCTAGGTTAAAGGTAAGGTGCCCAAGTTTAAAGAATGGTCTTGCTAGTGATTTCCATCCTAGCCCTCCCCTATAGCAACTTCTGAACTGAAGGTTAGCCAGTCATGTTTCAAGTGTTGTTTCTATTGAATTTTAAGATGCTTTCTTGATGCACGACACCAGAAATAGAATAAAAAGTCAAATGAAGCTCTGCCATGCACTTCATTGCTGCTACAATTTCCCTTGGCTGCATGGAATCTAATAAGGGTTTTGCTTATTTATCCCCCTTTCTGCCATAAGAGAAAGGGGGAGATGTAGCATCTTTTAGTTAATTGGAATCATGCCTATTGAGAAGCAGACCTTGGCCAGGCTGCAGTAAGCCGTCATCTGGAAGCTGTGTGGATTTTTTTTAAGCTTGGAAAATTAAATTAACATTTTAACGGAGAATACCATTCTTGGAAAAATCACTATAATCACTATTTCCATTGTAAAACTAAGGGTTCTGGAAAACTGTAGAGGCAAATCCATTAAAAAGTATGTATGTCTTTAAGCATACCAACCAGCAGCAGAAACATTTTGTACAGCCACTGAAACTCATGCTCCATACATGCCATCAGCCTGCTTGACAGTGCGCTCAGCCATTGTGTCACCAAGACACACTGAAGGCTAATGAAGGATAAAACTAAATTCTGTTTTGGCGACTACCCAATTTTACAGTTTGTGAAACTACTGCAATGCTCCTGTACTGTTAGATACCTTCTTACAGCAGCCTGGTGTGAAACGGGTTGCTACAACAGTCCCTTTCCCACTAATCTCTCCATGGCTTCTCCAGCCAAAAGTGACTGCTGCTGTGCATTTCAATTCCTCAGTGCAGCCCTGCAGCCAAGCTTCCTAAAGGAGAGTCCCTCTCCACACAGTTTGTTTTATACTCCCTTTTGGGCAGAATTAATTGTGGGGCAGAATTAATTCTGATCAGGAGAAAGCAAGATAAGGCTGTTGTCACTACATCTGAGTTCTTTTTATAAGTAAAGAGAACACCCCAGTTCAGGGCTTGCCTGTGTCTGCATCAACACCCATGTGCTTTCCTCTGCAGGTTGCTTATTGATATGATACCCCGTGTAAGGCAAACGCGCCATTACGAAATGTTTGAGTGAAGATCACACCCTGTCCTCTGTCAGGTCTGTAAAACTACAGCATCGTCCATTTTGGCAAGTGGTGCCAATGGTATTTTACTAAATATGCAGTTTGTTTCCCGTGGTCTGTTTTTGTTGAAGTTTGTTTTAATGGGAAATCTCTCTGTAAAACTGGCATATGTGCACACTGCTTGCAATTCAGCGAAACAGCAGCATTTTTTTTTTCAAGTATGCTATTGATTCCTGTGACAATAGAAAACATGCAGTTTGCAGTTTTAACCCCAGCTGCCATGTTGTATATTCCAGAGTGAAAATGTTCTTAATGGTGTGATAAGCCTGTGGGTAAAGAAGTGCCAGTTTTGGATCTTGTTTTCTTTTCCCCTGGCCTGTACTTTCCCAAACACATGCTGTAACAGAAGTACAATCCTTGCTAACCTCTTCGGCTAACAGAGTATCCTATGTAGAGTCTGGACACCAAGAGCTGTGTTGCTTAAAACACTTAAGTAGCTACTTCCCCCCCACCCATTCAAATAGACGCACAGAAAGAGCAGGTACAAACCTTTCTGTGATCAGAGAGATACTTCATTTTAATCCTAAATTAACTGAAACTACACCTCTTCAATTTAAACTCTATTTTTTTTTAATGAGACACTGTTCATAGCTTTGCATGGACCAAACAAGCACACACAGTATTACTGTACAGACCAAAGCCAAAAAGTCGTGCAAGGAAGAGGAGCTGCTTGAGGAATGGGATTTTCATCTTCTGTTGTACTATACGCAGATGTCCCAGCGTGCGTGACTTCTTTGTGGTTGCTCTGTAGTCTGACGATGGCACAGCAGTGGCTCAATCTGGTGGTGAGATACAGATCTATTTATTAGGTTTAGATTGTCCTGTAAAGTGTTGCTCATCTTCCATCACACATCTTCTATATTACTTAATAGCAGGTTAAATTATCAAAGAATCTTGATGTATAATCAATAAAACTGGTATCTATTTTATACAGTATCTGTAAGTAACATTTGAAAACTATTTCCAGAATGTATCATAGAACAAAGTCTTCCTGTATAGCAGCCTATTAAACTGGATTCTCTGGCTATATCCATTTGCTCTTTATTTTATATATTCCAGATTGGTTTTCACAACACAGAACCAGTATTGTTGCTTCTGTTTATCATCACAGGTGGATAAAAAACTAGACAGTCAACTGTCGAGTTTGAAATAGGAGCACGGTCAGTAGCCAAGTAGCTAGAAATGGGCATTTCTAGCTACATGACAACAGACTACATGAACTAGAGTAGATGTACAATTAGACTGTTCAGTGACTGATGTAGAGTGGGGACACTGATGTTTTTTTACTGGTGCCTTGTGATGCTAAAACTGTATTTCCCATCATATGTCACTTAGCAAGTTCTCAGCCGGATCCTTAAGGATCTTTAGTAAAAGCCAGCTCCACATGATATGGGTAGGAAGAGACCACCCAAAGGTTTCACTGACCTGACAGTCCCTATATAAGGTGCACAATATTGGAAAGATGACAGTCAGTTCCACTTGAAACAGAAAATTCTTTATGGCAAAATGAATTTTGTTCTGCTGCTATAGTTTGTTTACACATATTTTGGATCAATTAAGTTTGCATAAATATTTGTATGCAAACTTTATAATATTGTTGCCATCAGTGCTGATGCTGCTTGTGCCTTGCTGTCACAGGATGATGTTAGAGATCATCGTGTCACTCAGCAGTAAGATGAAAGTAAGTACAACGCTTGACAAGACAAGGGAGCTACTTCATACATGCATTCAGCAAGGACTCCAGAAAAGACTGTAAAATGTAGGAGTCGTCACTGTACTTACCACAGGTGGCTTTTTAAATATGAAATACCACCCACCCCAAGACCCTTTCTTCCTACACAAGTTCCTAATTTGTTATGTTTTTGCTTAGTCCTGATATTTTCCCATTATTCTTCTTCTCTAACTCATAGTTCCATGAAGTGAGCTGTGGAACAGGTATTTCCCCACTGATTAACTAGCTTTTGTCAAGCATCTTCAGCCTCAGCATCATAGAACCAGAGCCTGAACATTGCTTTCATGGTTTTGTTAGTTGTTTTATTAGTACTCTTTACCCTCTTCTGCCCCGCTAGGGGCTTTATTACTTCTCCTGTCCTGTTGCTAGTTGTTAGAATGACACTTGGGAACTACTGAAAGTGCTACCCCGCAAAGCCATGTGCTCCAGCAGCCTGTTTGTAGCAGAGCCCAGCGCCAACTGCTTCTGAAGGAAAGTGAGAAGGTGTAATTGGTTGTGGCAAGATACTTAACTCCTGATGTAACCTTTGCAACACAGAAGTCCTAGACCATTGAAAGTATGTGGGACATTCAAACCAACACCCAGCTCGAACATGAAATAATTCTGTTAAAACGCTGAGTGTATATAGGAGCGCAGGACTACACAGATGTGTTTGTGCATGAAGCAAAGCTGAACACTGAGTAAATGAAGTTTCACACTTCTTTCTGGAACTCCGGAATGCTCTTACAGTATGTTTGTAAGTACAGACCCCAGCTGCGTAGCCTTTGAAAAGGAGATGTGGTTAAACAAGTTAATCATACTTTTTCTTATCAGATTAATTTAAACCAACTGCAGAAACTTTTCAGTTACCACAGGTGCTTCAAAGCATTTCTAATATTAGCAGGTAAATACAAGAAAATAACTGAAATACTTGTGATACTTAAAAGGAAAAAGACCAGGAAATAATGATACTCTGAAATGAAAGTAAATACATGCTGCTGAAGCCAGCTAGCATCAGGGAGACTTTGCATGGTACATGACAGTAGGAAAGAATAACTACTCATCCAATTTACTGAGACACTGTTCTAGGCAGCCACCCTCAAAGGTAACTTTCTGTATTAGTTTTCTTTATTAAATGTCTGTGCCAGCTGATTTTTCTAACTATGAGATAACAAGTGTGCTTCCAGCTAAGCTAAGTGAAGGTGGACTTTTCAAAAGCTGAAATAGCTCAAAAGCACTTGGACTAATCACCTGAAACTTGGCACTGGCCAACATCATAATATTTTGCTTGGTCATCCCAGGCTGCAGAAGCGTGACAGCACTGCCAAACGCTCTTTGTTGTGCACAGGACAAAGGGAAGGAGCTTCGGTGTTCATACAAGGAACAGCACCGGCCAGTACAGAGACTGAAACTGACACTTGTTAAAGTAAGCCAAACTTGGAACTGCAAATTAATCCCTGAAAATGACTATGCATCTGAGCAGATGCTTTGAATCTGGCCATATTGTTCAGCAGAGATGGAAGCTACCAAAAACTCTCACAGTAAGGATTACACCAGCCGCAGTCTTGAATCCCAAGCCGTGCCCCGCATACACCAGGCAGCCATGAAGTGTACTTTAATAATGGATAATGATAACGTTCCACTTCCAGCTAAAAGCCAGATTTTTTGAACCCAGATTGTCATCAAGAAATCGCTAGATTAACATCCTTTGCTGATTTAGTCCCACTTCACTCCTAGCAATGGCAGGTAAGCCATAAATGAGCATGATCCAACTATGGTGGAAAAATGTGAGCCTCAAAAGAAGCTCCTTGCTGAAAATGATGTTCCAGAAATGGACCCGAAGCAAAGACCCCAGACAAGAAGCTTCTCAGACATGGGCAAATTCAGCTCTAGGCATACCTGCATCTGGGAATGTACTACAGAGTTCCTCGCTGCTAGTAACACCATTTGCATTGCTGCAGTCCCAGCTGCCTGGGAAAAAGTGTAGACATTTCTGGCATCCCTTTTTGTGTGCCAGCTCATGGAGATGCCAGGTCACTAGACAAATATTAAGCCTTAATAATACACAAAGCAGGAACGTTTGTTCCCAACCTGGCAACGCATTTTTCCTAGGCAGTCAAATTTATACTGAAGAAATGTTTTTACTACCAATTTTCTTTTTGAAGTCTCTGAGGATGGAGTATTAAAGAGAAGGCCACAGTAGCAGCAAGCTGCCTCTGCAGCACCAGAGATAAGGAGATGCTGAAGCTACTTGACCAGAGCTTATCCCTGGGATGCATGGACTTGTGTAGATGTCCCATCCAGAGCCTGCAAGTAGGAAAGTGTTTTGTTGTGCTCAGGGCACCTGTGATTTCTTACCACTGTTCCTAAGAGTCTGCTGCTAGGCTGTGTTAGGCGCACTGCCACCAAGCGGTGCTGTGACAAAGCACATCGCCGAGCCTCTGGCTGTGTTTATCGAGGACCAGTAACTAAGCAGGGGTAGCACACAAAAACACATTCCTGCGGCCTGGCATGTGGGTCCAGGTTGCGCAATTGGAGAGCATAATTAAATCAAACAGCAGACAACCCAGGGATATTTCCCTCTCTTGTTCCCCCCGCGTTTGGGAGCTGATGTTTTTCTTTTGGCCACAAGATCGGTATTTGAGGCAGCACTGAACAGTTCTTGACTTTTACCTGTGTGGTGCTACTCCCTCCGGTCAGCATGGCTGCTCCTCTGGCAGCCTCCAGCCTGCTTGCTGGGAGCGTGCGAGAGCAGATCAGGAGAACCCCAGTGTGCAGGTCCAGCAGGGACTGACATGGGCACCAACAAAACCTCTCAGATGCAGGGAGGCTGAAAACACGTTTTATCCAAAGCCTGCACAGCAGGGCTACTACCTAAAGTTAGTAAACTAAATTAGTTTGGCAAGTAACTAGTAAACATCCCATTTTGTCAGCTAATACTGTTGCCATCAACCCCGGTATTCTTCTGAACTCACCTCTTCGTGTCACAGGGCCTCGCAGGATTGTCACCCTTCACCTCACCACAGAGCAAGCAGTGGAGTAAAGGCGGCACCTTTTCTAAAATGGCCAAGTGACAACAAATACCAACCTCCTGTTACAGGGGCTGACCCATCAGGCAGAATCCAAGCCTGCAGTGTGGCCTTGGGCAAACCACAGTGATTCCTCCCTCTTATGGAGGCAGGGAGGAAATTAAAGCTAAGAGGGGTCTCCAGTGATTTAGCAGCTTTCCCTTCAAAGATCCACTGTACCAATTACTTACATGGGAAGCAACAGTTGTTACTTGCGGAAACACCAGAGGCTTGTACCTTGGTACATTTTCTTCAGAGGTGGTGTTACTGTTTTAGCACTTTTGTCCAGCACTTTCTGCTTTGAAGTTTCCCTCCTCACAAACATGCACAAGGCAGATGCCTTCAGCCAGCCAGCGCACCTCTGAGGTCCTGCAGCAAGTCTCCTGGGAGGGAAGACCTCTGAGCCAAGGGTCCACAAGACAAAGCAGGACATACACTGAGACTTAACATCTGGAGTCTGTTCAGTGCAAACAATATTCAGTTTTTTGGCAACAAAGATTTACTACCAGGATTTTAGTTAAATGCAATCTCCATAATCAGTAAAACAATAAAACGCGCACGTCCTGACAAGCATAAACATAAATACGGGGCATTGTAAGGCAGTAAACTGGGATGCTCTGTCTCTTGCATGCTGAAGAGGAAGTGTCGGTGTGAGGCGAGGCTTTTGAGAGCAGCACAAAGTCCCAGCAAAATGTTTCCATCTGTGGACTCTCTACCAGATGGAGGCTGACTGAAACCAGTCTAAGTGTGTGAGAGCTGAAGTATTTAGTATTTAAGCTCCCCCAATGATCTTTCCAATACAGCTGCATGGCGTGTGTATTTTTTATTCCAATTTTCATACATTTTTTTTCCATTATGCAAGACAGCCCACATCTGAGTCTAGCTGCTCACCATTTTACAGATGTCTTCTTATAATATCAAAGCTGAACAGTAATTAGGGGAATGAAACAGGAAGGAAAGTGTTTCCAAAAATAACCAGAACAAGGAACTGCATGAGCAAGTGTCCTCCACTAATTCATTTTGATGTTAGGAAACATTTGGGAATTGTGGTACAGCAACAGAGAACCAACAAAATTTTCACCCATTTTAACCCGAGCTGAAGTACGCCAAGGGAATACCCATAAAAAGGGGGGACTGGTGAAGGATATTCACATACTTCACCTCACTGAAACAGTAATAAAAGGCTCTTGCAGAAGCACTGCCAGCAATGCACAGCAGAAAACCATCACGTGTAGCCACAATGCACTAAACTCCCTCATTCTGGCTAGTGAATAGACTGGACGAGATGGCCAAACCCAAGTCACAAACCCTCTCCCAACCTGCAGACGCTTCACCTTCCCACTTCAGTTTGACATTTTTATTTATGCTATTGCTTACCAGTGTTGTGTGTCATTAATTGGCATAGGGAAAATAAAAAGGATCCCAAGCTGATAGTTACTGACTTCTGTACTATTCTGATTTTACATTACTCAGTTATGTGTGGCCACATTTAAAAAAAAGCCAAACAAAAACCTACAACAAACTTGGAAAAAGGTATTGTTGTAAGAAAGTGAGCAGTTGCTTCTCTGCAATGTAGTTTTAAAAAGTACATAGCAACTATGCTACAAATGGACATTTTTTGAACAGATAAAAAAGAGCTGGTCTTCATTTTGGTTTTTTGGTTGGCTGGTTGGGTTTTTTTACTATTCGTTTTACTACTGCATACTGCACCCACATTAATTGTTCTATTACTCTTGGACACCTTCACCGAAACCTCTCAAAATTCCTAGCAGAAGCTGACAAGAGGACCCTTCCCCTCAGTCTCGGCTGGGCTATCAAAAATGGAGGTGGGCAGAAAGAGCCTTTCAGCAGAATGGGTGCAGCTGAAATAAAGTGACAGTTCCGTATAAGAAGTTTCACTCTGTGGACATTTATATTGTACGTCTTTTTTGATGTATGTGTTTACAACCTCTAAGGTGATTTAATGTGGCAGCTATCAAGTGCACTGCGTGCACATTCCACTCCCCCTAAGACACAAGTTACCATCTCTAAGACGATTTTGGCAGAGAGACTTTCCGGGGCACCTCTCAGGTGGTGGTTCCTGCGGCACCAGCTGCTGTCAGCTGCTGAAACCTCAACCCAGTGTGGGAGCGATGCTGACTGAAGCAACACAGGCGTGTAGTCCAAAGCTTCACGCTTGATCTCTTGTTCCATATGTGCATATTTTATAAGCCATCCAAACTCTTTGCATTTAAACTTCGATCTTGAAAGACAACACTCTCTAAAGCTGCTATCTTACCACAACGTGGCTTTTGTTTCTGAACTCCATAGTGTTGCGCTAGCAAGTCTTGTATATCCGTGTGCTACTGTGCAATTCCACAGTCTTCCTTGTGTGCTGGAAATTTCTGGGAAACCAAGAATTCCTAACTACTGCTGTGGCAAAACTGCCCTCCTAAAACAAACCTTGGTTTTATCCATTATCCAACTTGTATTTAAACCAAAACATAGTAAAAAGATAATTACTTGCCTGTTGTTCTTATGGCCAAGGTGTAGGTAGATAGGACTGTTCATGCTCACCTCTGAAGAGGTGGGCCAGCAACCGAAACGCCCAGCTGCAGATTGCAAGGATAAGCCACACAAACACGATTTTGGGTAAATGGCAGCTCACAGACTTCGCATTTAAGCACAAAGCAATCATAAATCCAAATCACACAAGAAAAAGGTTTATTGAAAAATAAAGTTCTCCCTAGTTTTTTTCTACAACAGTGAAAACAAAGCATTTTTCTATGTCATTAAAGTACAGACATTTACTTTTCTAAAAAAAAAAAAAAAAAAAAAAAAAAAAAAATTTAAAATATCCCATCCTATTGAACCCCAGTAACTTGACAGTCTCTGAACCACTGTGTTCTGTTCTTTCTGAATCAAACTGCTTGAACGTAATATAGTGGAACACAACCATTTAAATAAAACAAAGGATCAACCTTTTAGGAGAGAATTCAAGCCAAACACACATATTAGCAGCCTAACCCTGAAGTTCTCATGTACATATAAAAACTCTCACTGACTCCAAATTATTATCTGCA
Source organism: Fregata magnificens (assembly GCA_013389945.1). Lineage (NCBI taxonomy): Eukaryota > Metazoa > Chordata > Aves > Suliformes > Fregatidae > Fregata > Fregata magnificens. The sequence goes on from WAAD01004749.1 coordinate 27,620, forward strand.
AACAGCAGCAATCTTTTTATTTTTACAGAGTTCAGTAGGGGTTTTTTTTCAATTTACAGTGCTTCAGGGATTATTCAGACTTTGACCCCCTTCGCCCATGGAGAAAGAGACTCCTCCAGGGAATGATTGGTGGTGGAGTCGTCAACCCTGGAGGCGTTCAAAAAAGGTGTAGACGTGGCACTCCAGGGCCTAGTTTAGGAGTCATGGTGGTGTTAGTTGATGGTTGGACTTGATGATCTTAGAGGTCTTTTCCAACCTTAATGATTCTATGATTCTCTGATTCTATGATTCAGACCAGAAACCAAAGAGCTGCCCCAAATTGCCCTCTGGAGGACCTCCGTGCAACGGTCAGCCTGGCAAGCTCAGGGGGATCAACTTCTCCAAGCTCAAATTAGCTTTGTAAACATTCCCTTATATTTTCTTTTAGCTCTCTTAGAATCTTCAGGGTAACTCTTCTCTTCTCACAGAATTTGTTCTTTTTTCCTTTGGTAAAACCTGCCATTTCCTCCTCCTCTGCTGTATTCCTTTGTGAAAACCAAATAAAACCATGACTACTTAAAAAATGGTTTTCACTGTCACTGTACTGCAACAGACCTGTTAATGAATGTAACAAATTAGTTCTGGGTATAACCCTATTAAAATTAACTGCCTCCAGACAGCAATTTAACTTGATTTATCGTGTACCTATTTGATACTTCAAACTACTTTGCAGCTGCTGGAATCTGAGCCAGGATCTGTTGCATGCACTTTGCCAAGTGCCTGGATGGCTCCAGTAAATGCCATAGTGTTATTTACAGGCTCTCCTTAAAGCCAAGGATTTTGCTGGTTCCTGCAGGACCGAGCCTCTACTGCGTGACCGGCCAGGAGCGGAGCAGCGCTGACCTAGGGCTAGTATTTGCAAGTACGACAGCGCAGTGCAATACAGACCTATTTTCCTGTACAGAGAAGCAACCGCATGTTGTCATCGCTGTGAAACGTGAGGACAGCAGGGTCCACAATGCTTCAGATCTGCGAGCCCTTATGCGAGGTGACAAATTCTGTTCTCGTGCATAGCCCACCTTAGCCAAATGGCACCTGCACTGATCTTCCCAGCAGGGAGAAGGGTATTATTCACTTGATTACAACTGAATTTGTTTAAAGCAGTTTCTGTGTGTGGATGGTGGAGCTATTACTCATTTTATCAAAACTCTGAGGACCTGATTTTATTTACCCATTTAATAAACAGGTGGCTTAGTGCTGTTGAGAGAGGTCTGCTGAATTAAAACATGCTATTGGTTTTAATTATATCAATAGGTAAAGGATTACACCTCTAAAAGCAAGACACATTGGCAACAGTTGCACTTTGTTGTTTTTCCCTGGAAGAAAGAACATGAACGATGCCTCACATCTGAGGCATTCTGGGGTTCAGCCTCTGGTACTTTCAACACATTCCTACAGTAAACATTTTACACTTGATACACAGAGTTTGCCGTTTACACATTCCATTGAAATATAATATTTGGAAATTACAAACTAATTTTAAAAAAAAACCCATAGAGCTGCTTAAAAATATGAAGATGAGATTTAAGTCACTGCCCATAAAACAGTATGTTTTGTTGTTACATTTACAGCAAGATTATTAAAGCATATCTCAATGAAACCATATCTGTCCCTGGCCTTTTCAGCCTGAAGGAAAGCATACATCTGTCAGTGCATTATTCTCCTCGACTTTACAGCGGTCCCTAAAACGACAGGACCAAAGGAGGACTACAAATGGAAAGAGATCGCAAGTCAAAAGTTGAAGGCATAGCAGCTGTAGGGCAAACATCACAAAGAAATAGCCATGTCAAAATGTTAGCACCCCTGGAAAAGAGACTGTGAAATTGGAAACTGATAACTAATAGTCTCTTTAACAACAAACAACAAAACAACACACACCCCCTCCAACTCCAAACTGTAGACTCAACAGCTGTTTAACAAAGTTTTCAACTGATACTTTGATAATAGTTAACATCAACTTAGTCAGAGATGCTCTATGCTGTAACAGCAAGCAAAACTGGTTGCTGATATGTGTACAACAGAACCTGCAAGCATTTGGTCTTTGTCTTGTAAGATACAGTGCTTTATATTTATTAAGAAGGGAGAGCTGCTTTCTTAAATTGAAGAAAAATTAATGGAGGAGTTCCGCTATCACTGAAGCCAGTGGGAGTCATGAAGTTAATTAGACTTGGATGAGATTGTATCCAGCCTGATTCATCCCATTTAATTTATTTTACTAGCAAAATCTAGTCCTGAAATGCACTATGAGCAAAATAAATACCTGAGAAAGCAATTTGGATTCTGTTTACTTGAAAAGTGCTGCAAACTCGTAAATCACCTTTGTAATTTAGATGGGCCGCTCATTTTTGAGAGGGGAGGGCATGTCTTTCATATCAAGGATAAACAAAGGACATCAATTAGGATATTAAAGGAGAGTAGTACAACACGATGAAGTGAGGAGAGAAGATATTGGCTAACAACCTGATTTGAGGCTGATATCAACAGAAACTTTCAGCAAGTCTGAATGCTTGTCAATAAGCAAGCTGCAAAAGCTGGCACGAGTAGTTGGGAGCAGAGCTGAGCTGGGAACATGCAGAGTCCTGGCTCTGTCTGGAACCCCATTCTGCGATCTCCAACTGAAACCTGATCAGCAGCTATTTTGCAAAATACTCTTCTTGCAGAAAAGTAGTAGCATTAAAAAGAAAAACATCTGCAATAAGCTGAATATCCAGAGTTCCCTCCCCACTGAGAGTCGTAAATTCAGGTATCATAAAAGGACTGTATTCTCCTGGTAGCACCAGGAATCATCCTGTGTACTTCCATGTGCAGACATCTTTATCCAGAAAACCAACACCTCACAAACTTTAATGTGGATCTTCAATTTTCCTGCTGATTAAATCAGATATGGCTGTTTCTAGAGGTTTTCTGTTTGCATTGTCTCCTAACAGCTTTAGTTTGCTCTCTGGTCATTAAAAAGACATCCCATCCCCGCAGGAGCGCTCACGTCAAATTACAGATATTCAGTAAAGGGTATTTTGCTTGCAGAAGCAATGTTTTGTAAGAATTATAAAGTTATAGTTTTATCTTATTAACCTTTACCTTCTAGTTTTAGAACAGATTTCCCCACTACTTAAAAACATTCACAATTCATATTGCTAAGCTGTATAGTCATCAAGCACTATTTTTACCTGTAATTAGTGTTCCATTATACTTGTTCAGACAGTGTCCATATTCCAAACACCCATCCAAACCCCAAAGAAAGTAAAAAAGGCACATAAACATTAAATATTTGTAGGAGAAACATAAACTGACACAAACAAGCAAACACACAGCTGCAACTATAAATTACAACAAGAAACATAGAAACTAAGCAAAAAATGCAAAAAGCAACTCTATTTATACATGTGCAAATCAACTTGCATATATGAAATAAATGAGGTTTTTATTGGCATTTTTAAACAGTGTGTATTTACCAACTTTACCTTTCAAAGGTAAGCCTTTTATGTTAATTTTAATAAATATGTAAATGCTTCTCTCAAGTTTTCTCATCTCATAGGAACAAGATTTTTGAAAAAAACTAGGTCACATACAAAAATACAAAATTTTAAAACAAAGAATGTCTTGATATGAGAGATATGTTTAAAAGCTTGTAAAATGCTTTTATATTCAACTTTTGACATTTTTTCCCATCAATCACTGATCAATATGTTCAAATGCAAGTCATGCAAAAACCTGATTTCTGAGTAAAGGAAGCTGCAAGCTTTACTGTCAGCCTGAAAAACAGTAGCACAGTCCCATCTCTAATATCCTTGTTTAAGTGCAATAACGGGACTACACCTTTATTCTTTAATTAGGAAGGAAAATAGTTACGGAACTTGGACAGAAGGCTGCCCTCTGTCCTGAAATGGGGAGATATATTATACGTTTTAGTAAATCATTTGAACTTTTAAATAGTCCCACATGGATTTGCCTGAGTGCTTATCTGTGGAAGGATTCAGTTATTTATCAAAGCACGAACAAACACTGCTATGTGATGCGGGAGTGCTGTATCGGGTTTAGTGAGTAATGTTTACAAAGTTTATGCACTCACAGTTCTCATATGATAGTCCCCGTTTACAGACATTTAGACTGAAGCTATATTTCACACAAGCAATATTTCTTCCGAAAAGAGAGTTTAAAATTAGTAATAGAGGCCTATCAAATTATAGGTCTTGCTTCTTTTTTCTTTAAGATGAACAAGTCTTCTTTATAGATTTCAGTGGAACCAGGACCAGACCCAACCGATTCTGAAGCCAATTTAGATGTTCTGTCCCTGGCTGAAATGCAAGCAGCATTGGTGTTTGCCATTTCATTTCTGCCAGTATGCAGTAATTCAGTTCAGTAGACTAGAAAGAAACAGTGCTACAGCATGAAAAAAACAGAGCTTATAACGGACTCTCCCTGCTGTGGTAAAGGCAAACTTAGCATTGAGCAAAGCACTAGACCAGAAAATCTTATACTAACAAATACCAAAACTCTCCCATCTTCAAAGGTTTAAAGCCAAAATAAAATGCAGTATGCCATGTGGACTATACAGTGGAGGGAAAACAAGCAAATATGTATTTACAGCAAAGAATTACACTACAGCAAAACCTACGTGTTTTGCATTCTTCAAGTGCACACATACAAATCTTTGTTTCAGAAGTAACTCTGCGATATCTCATTCCAAACTAAATTCCTGCCTGAAGAACCTTAGGCTGAATGGGTAAAGGCAAATTCTGCTGTTGCCTTCACTTTCAGCACAAGGTATGAGTGTATATATTTTAACACGCAGGATTTTCCAGTTGCACAAATATGCACAGGTATGCAGGGAATATTTTATATAAACACAAAATGAATTGTTGCGCCTGCTCAGACCCATTTCCAATCCTCCTCCCCCAGCTTTTCCAGGGTATTGAAACTATTGCAAATTACATTTGTGCTGACTGAAGCAAATGCTGAGCTATGGTAACAGTAAGGATTTTCATACTAGTTTGTGTTTGTTTTCTTTTTGTACAAAAGTTTGCCTCCCATTATAGAACCCAGCTGTTCTGTTTCTGGAAAATTACTCTAAAATACAGCAGATTTTATCATCATCACAACGCAGTTACTGGTGACCCTGCTGTTCAACAGCTCCCACATACCCTTTTTGGATACTCCGTCTCTCAGGATTAAGTTCCTGCGTAGTCCACAGCAATGTTATGGAGTGTTACAGGATAACACCGTCAGGAGTGCTGAGGCAGGAAACAAAAAACTTGAAAAAGCTAATTCATTGCTTTTAAATTGAAACTCTAAATGTATGCTGTTCTGTTCTCTTGAGAATTTATCCAAGATTCGATAGCATTTCCCTTGCTTGGTCTTTGGTAGGTCAAGAGATACATCAATATTCACACACAGATAATGAATGCCAGTTACAAGAAAAATCTGAACCAACCAGATATACCCAAGAAAGGAAAATTTCAAATATCTATGCTTTTCACTATTACCTGGTAATGTTTGTTAATCTTTATGAAAAAAACCTTCATGTTGATTTGAGGTTTTTTTCCAGTATGATCAGAGCACATCCAAATTGTAAACCTGCAGACTATGACTGCTTTCAAAATATAGTGCAGATTTGTTTCTCAATAATCTTAGCATATCATTTCCTGACTACAAATGGTGCTGTCAAGCATGCCACCTTCTGCTGAAAGTAACAGAAATTACCTCTATGAAAAGAAGGTGGTTTTAGAAGATTCAACTTGCTGCTCTAGAAAAATGAAGTTTGATTTGAAATCTAAATTCTTGAATTATTTTTTTTTCTAAATTTGTAACTGGTGTGCCTGCTAAAAAAAAAAAACAAACACAACAAACGCACCCCCTCCACCCCCCTCCCCCCAAACAGAAAAACAATCAGTCAAAGAACCCACGAGATTGATCAATGCTTTTCCTAGCAGTTGTTTGTCTCCTCTTACTTGTTCTTCAGAAAAAATTTCTCTTTAAAAACCTAGCTAGTTATGAGGACATTTTACATTTCTACCATACGATAATTATAGTTAGCTTAGTTTAACCTTTCTATGTCATTCAGCAACACTTTAACTACTGGAAGCCGTAGCAAACTGAGGCTCTAACGATAATATTGCTCCAAGGATGCTGAATACTTTTTGCTTCACACAGTATTTCTAGTAGACAGACTACAACAGAAGCATGGGCAAATTCCAAGGATTATTCTCTAAATGGGACCAGTAAACTGTTACAAGTCCATTCCGAAATGGCAGTATGTTTTTGTAGCTTTTCCACACTGAAGAATGCCACAACCCTAGTCAGTTGTTGAGTCACCAAGATGATGTGTCACACGCTGGCAACTGCCTATTTGCTCATTCATGATCTCTGTTTAGACTGCTCTGATGCAGCAGCTGTGACGCAGACAATACCTTCTCGCATACAAAGATTAAAAAAAAAAAAAAACACCAAAAAAAAACCAAAAAAAGAAAAAAAAGAACTGGGCCCAGATAACCCAATAACAGGGTACAGAGCTGTCCTGTGATTCCGAGTTCTTGTGAAGTAAACCACTTTATAGCCATTCAAGCTAAAGCAGTACCCAAAACAGTGCACCTAGAATAAAATGTTAGTCCTCCTTCCCCTGCACCCCCTCCCTCAAGCACACTTTTCTCAATTTTCTACTGGAATGAAGTTGAGATCCTTTAGCTAACCATGATGGGGGATGTCCTAACTCATTAAAAAAATAGAAAACACTTCACCCAAACAACAGAAAAAAGAAGTTTGATGGGTCTGGGAATTTTCTACAAACTATTCTGTGCAGTCATCTTCAAATCACTGTAGAACATCAAACTCATTTCTCTTCACAAACAGATGAAGGAATCTGAAGAGTTACACTTCAAATGTTCTTACAGGAAAAAAAGATCAGTTAGCTGTTTGTTATGAATCCCTCCTCCCTTAGTAGATAATTCTGCCCAGCAATGATAGCTCTGCCTGCAGCAAAAAACCTGGACAAAAGTGCAGGAAGTAATAAGTAGCTCCTCTCAAAACTACTTACATTTTGTCCTCAACTCAAAAGAGCTCTGCTGCTGCTATAGGCAGTCTTTACAAAGCGCAACCTGCCCCTTAATATAGTCTCTGCAGGGGCAGATTCTTCTGTGGGTTGGGTGGGATCCGGCACAGCTGAACAGTAAGAGGTCACCTTGGAAAACACAGTGCTTCCTTCTTCCATCAAAAGAGGGGACCAGAATATCATTTGCAGACTCCATGGTAAGACATTCAATATTATGCCTAAAAAGCAAAGCACATGATCTAAATCACAGTGGAGTTTCCAGGAGTTTGGTACAGTTTTCATCCTTCCTCGCTAAAAATAAAATAAAATGCTACATTACATCCTAAATCAAGTACATTTAGAATTGCAGATTTCCAGAACATGACTCTCATTTCTTTTCGCCTGCGCAGATTCTCTCTGCAGAGGGCAGTACAGTCTTTTCAGCTTTACTCCGTTCCCTAAAGATTAATGAAAGAAGTTAAAAAGGAAAAAAATGCTTTTGACTGTTCCCCAAAGCGTAATATTTAAATACACCATGGATTTCTAGTAAGACAAAACCAATCAGAAATCAGGAGATATTCTCATTGATTTCAGCAGGGATCTCACCCAGGCAAGCCACTCTGTGCCAGGCAGCCCTGGGTAGCTCAAGGTGCGATCAGCCAAACTGCGAGGATGAGGTGATGCTGCTGTGTTACACTGGAAGATGGTCAGAGCAGGAGCCACTGCTCCAAGGAACCAGCTAGCGCTAGCTAGCTGAAAAACAGAAAAATTCGAGTTGCCATTTTCTGACCACAAAGCTTAAGCACGAGGGTAGCAATTCCAGCAGAGGCTTGTTTTTCACTTATTCTGGAAACATTGGTAGCTCTCAGGATTTAACAGATTCCCCCCCCCCCCGAATTATCATTTTGTCTAGACAGCTCGAAAAGAAGCCTGACAAAGTTTTTACATGAGCTGCTTCTGAAGTCCACTGGAAATTACAACTTTTCCAACAAACTACAAAAATAAAAACCTTCTACAATTTAATTTAGCAAAAAGTGGGACAGAAAACCTAGGAAGCAGATTCCCTAGCAGCCATTTGTTGGAGCCCAGCTTTGAGTGCTTTGTTTTCATTCTGAAAGGAACACAGACATATTTCCAAAGTGACAGCATCTGAAAGCAACATTAATTTCCTTAATGTGTAGCTGGTAAGCTTTATAAATTGGTACTAATACCTCTAATGTACAAGGGTTTACAATTCTTTACCTAGGATAATACTGACAAAAGGTTTGCAGAAACAGCAATTGCTAATTGCCAATGAATATAGATGTTTCAATATGGATGTTAATCATGAGCAAAGAGGGAGCTCAATAAATAAAAGAAAAAGCAACACTTTGAAAGTGCTGTATTTAAAATCATGTGAACAATTGACAGAAATCACACAATGTGTACAGAGTTCTATTTCCTGCAACAAAATGTATTTTGTTTCTGACCCAGCTGACTGAGGACAGTTAGGATTAGTGTTAAGAGTCATGCAAGTTCACTAACTCTCAGAAGGATATAGGAAAAGCTATGGAATAGTGCACCTGCTCAGCCAGCGCTGCAAAGGGTCCATCCAAACACAATTATAGTTACGGCATCTGTGATCCTTGCAGCACAAGCATCTTTCCTCAGTGCAAGCAACCCAAGATCAAAGGGCAGTGTACGGTGCATGCACGTAGAAGACAGAGGGGGGAAGGAAGAAATGTAAATTTTTGGCCTCGGTGCTGTACTCCTCACTGCAAAAAACACATGCTACATGGAACAGTGCTCTCAACACAGCAGTAACTTCTACCATCTGCTGCTATGAAGGACTGACAGCTAACCTCACAGCTTGCTGCGGCCAAACAGACACTACTTCTCTCCCCACCTTCCCTTCTCACAGAATTGGTACACTAAACTTCACATGTGGCAAAAACCAGTGCAATAAAAAGAGACCAAATAATATGTTCGTGCTTTTAAGTACTTACCTAAGCAGAGCTTTGTCCTTGTTAAGATGCTGGAAGAAGGAAGGCTCACAGATGAGCTGGCTTTCCTGACAAACTTGTTTACAGGATTTTCCTGGTTCAGCAATTTTTACTTGAAGGGCACTTAATGGGGGCCACATCACCTGCCCATGACAGAAGTCCTGCAGCGACAGATCACTTTTTATTATAATGCATCCAGTCCCTTGCTAGCAATTTTCCCCATTAGTAAATTAAGTGGTTATTATCACCCAAACACTCATTTTGCAACTCATTTCAGTTCCATTAAAATAAATAATTCAAGCACAATTAAAAAGAACTTTTTTTTTTTTTTTTTTTTTTTTTAGCATGAGGGAACTATCACCTTTGATGACTACTTGAAATGTGGTGGTATCATTCTTCCCAAAGAAGCTTCTTCCCTACCTTTACCTTTTTTAATTTATCATAAAGCAACTCCAGATACTCTCTTTACTTCCACATATCCAACCCCTTTTGGGCTTTCTCACTGATTCCTGTTTCACTAACTCAGTGCTAGCAGAACTATTTTCATAACAGCATAAGTATCAGGAGGAAGTTCTGGTCGGAGAAGAATTCCAGAGGCCAGTTACCCTGTAGGCGAGAAATGTCTCAAGTGGCCCACGTGGAGAGCCATCTGGAAAAGATCAGGGGACTCACAGTGCTATTGAGTGAGCTGAACTCATAAAAGACTGAAGATTTCTGTAAAGCAACTGGGATTCAAAGAGTTTGTTTGCTCTTCTTGGTTGAACTGCTAGTAAAAGTGCTCTCCCAACACTGAAAAAAACTGGCTATGAAGAATGCATGCAGTCAAGTGTCACCACAGCAGAAAGAGGGAGGGAAGAAATGATATCTAAACACACTTGCTAGCGAAAACTATTCAAAGACAAGTTCTTATGGTCTTGACATTTAAAATGAGAAAAAGCAAAGAGAAAATATTAATCACTGTTTTTACTTAACATTCCATGATACTCAGCCATTATTTTAACATTTGGCAACTCTCTCATCAAAAGGTGGTAAAAAAATTTGGGCCCAGTCCATCATGGTTTACTTTCTCCTGACAAAACTAAAATTTGCATGAACAGGCCCCAAACTGCGACCCAAAGGTTAGAAAGAATTAGAAAGAAAAAGAATTGAACTACTTGCAATTTTAATGAAGCTAAGACCCCAAATCATTTACCAGTTCTCAATACCAGTTTGGTGGGTTTTTTCTCTGTTTCGATTTCCTCTGCTGAAGGAGGAATTTTTCGTACTCCCAGGTCTAACCATAAATTTAATATTATACAATCATGAATCACAGAATATCCTGAATTGGAAGGGACCCAGGAAGATCATAGAGTCCAACTCCTGACTCCACACAGGGCAACCTAAAAGCTAAACCATATATCTAAGAGTGTTGTCCAAATGCTTCTTGAACACTGACAGGCTTGGGGCCATGACCACTTCCCTGGGGAGCTTGTTCCAGTGCTTGACCACCCTCTCAGAGAAGAACTTTTTCCCAATATCTATTCTGAACTTCCCCTGATGCAGCTCTAAGCCATTCCCTTGTGCCATATTCGAAAAAACGGAGTAATTTTAGAGCATATTTATGGCAGAATAATTTTAACAGCATCTAAAAAACCAGGTTAAAAATAGGTGGTTGGAGGTACTTTTTAACGAGGTTGTTTCAAATAGGTCATTTTGCTATTCGGACGTAAGCACCCTGCATATTCTGTCTTTTTATAAATCAATATTTAAAATACTAGATGCAGGAGGAAATCTATATAGGTTGAAAATCCAATCCAATACTGTAATATATACTATATAATACTGTAATATATACTAATGTAATATATACAATATAATACTGTAATACTGGATTGGATTCACAGCTAGTGCAGGCAGAAGACCAAGTTTTTCAAAGACAAGGAATCACTTGTGAGGCTTTACCATTTGCTGGGGGCCTCAGCTTTTAACATCTCTTAGTTGAAAATTCATCCCAAAAACTGGCCACAGCCTCCCATTTCTGGTCCATAGCTTGGTGGGAAGCCTTCCTCAGCTTATGCCACCTTGAAGCATGTCTCAGAGTACATCACCTTCACAGGTACCAGCACACAGGGGTGTATTTCAGTTTGCTGTCTCTAGCTAGTTTTTCTATCAACCATTAAAAGCAACCTAAATTTGGTATCTTCACCCCAGTCTATCTTGATCCACAACCCCACATGCATAAGGGTAAAACAAAGAAAAGATATTAAGTTAAACGGAAGGTTAAGCTTCACCAGAGACTGCATTTATGTTTGGTTTACCTATAACCACAATTTCAAGGTGAGACAGGCTTAGCCCTACTGTCAAAGGAGGTGTCCTCCTCCCTCTGGCTTTTCTTGCTCTTGGCTGAATGTTCTCACCCCACCCCCTTCGCCAAGCTCTGGTGTTCAGCTGACCCTCTGCTGAGCCAAGTCAGTTTGCTAACCTAGTAGAGCCCTGCCAAAAGCATTTTCTGCTGGGTTACCAAGTACTCTGCTTGACCACATCTTTCAAAGTCAGCACGTCTGTTCCATCAGCCCAGCCTGCCACATTCAACAGCTCACAAGTTTGCAACAGGGAATCCCGCAGCTGCTTTGGCTGCAGCAGTTGCCTGGCTGCTCCTTTGATGGCAGTGCCAATTTAAGCACTCCCACCCTTTGGTTCCCACCCTATGCTGCTGCTTTGCAGAGCTCACAGAACTGTTTGTGCAGCCACAGAGCAAACAGGATCAAGGGATGGATTCAGCAGATGGCACAGATGTACCTAACAGCTATGCTGGGCCGCTGGCAGGGGCAGTGCACTGGCAGGAAGGAGCAGCTTGGGGTGACAGCTGGTTTAATCCAGCTGAAGGTGGTACTGCTAAACGTGAAACCACAGCTCACAGTAGTTCTCTTACTTCAGACCCTAAAGACCTTCAGCCCAACTGTTGGATCTGAAGATTTGGGGAATTCACTAAACCTTTCTTGTGAACAATGTCCTCCCTCCTGATCCTGAGACAAGGCACCAAAAGGGGAACTCCGGACAACTGCTTTAAATCCTACAGTTTCACTGTCCCATAGGATGACTTGCGTGTGAGTATCTGGCCCCATCCTCTTCACATTCCAACATCCCCTGAAGGCCACACTCTTGTGGTTAATGCACCCCACAACCTCTGAACCGGATCAACTCCTGTTCCAAGCTTGTGCGGCTTTCTCTGTTCTGCCTGCCTCCCACCACGAACTCTCCAAAATAAGGTCTCAACCTTTATTTTTGCTTCATCTGACATGCTAATCAAGCACAGTGCTAAGCACATGCAGCTAATAATGACGCTTGAGCATCCTGGGGGCTGTGAAACAATAATGGCTTTTGACAATTAGTCAAAGCAATGAACAAAATTACAATGCTGTATTTATTTCTGAGAAGCACGCAGTAAAGGCCAGGGCTTAGCCCTTGGGGGAGGTCCAGAGGGGAGAGACAGTTTTGCCCCACAGATGCTGTCTCCAGATCGTCTCTTTCTCTCCCTTACGCTGTGCTCCATTTCCTCCTGTATTGACAAAAACTCTCAATTGCAGCTAACTCAGGTAGAAGAATCAAAAGAAGCAGAGATACTTTTACAGGCTGTGTCATCAATACAGCAGCAAAAGGCTTAAAGTGTTTATTGGCAGGAAACTGGAAATAGCTATGTTATGTCAACTACACTTCTGATCTGAAGCTGCGTTATTCTTTACTGCTGTCTGTAATACTGTCCTCTTCCAGAAATACAGGTACAGGAGCATGTGCAGTGATTTTGAAAGAAATCATGGATGTTAATTGGCATAACAGAGATATAGGTTATTCCTATCTCTCTCCTGCAGCAGCCAGAAAAAAAGGCAGAGCTGGCCATTGCAACAGATCTGGCCTTGGGCAGAAGTCCAAGCCAACATACAGTTTCTAGAAATCAGGATCCGATGTAAATCTCTGCAGTTTATTACTCCAACTCAATACCTTCTGCTGCTCTCAGCTGGCAATAATGCATGGGGACCAAAAGACCTTTAAGTAACTGGTTTCCAAACCATTTAAAGCTTTATCGATTGAAATTAAATACTTGAAAATTCCACCCAGAGGCTTTAGCCTAAGCGCAATTCTACTACAAAAGTATCTCTATATTTACGTGATACTTCATGAGCCAAAGATTTTTTGTGTGTACACAGTTAAAGAAGTCACATGTACATTGCAAAATTACTTTGCCTTTCTCCTCTGATATAACACCAAGGACTGCACAGCTACTGTTTCCACTTGAACAGCAACAACACTGAGAAGCTTTAAAATGCAGTCCTCCCTTTCCGATGTAAAACAAGAGTCATCCACAATAAAAGTTCATACCTGTCTTTCAATAAACGCATTCATCCTCTGAAGCATTCCCTCACATGTAAATTCATAGGGCAAATAAGGGTCAATCTGTGGAAACATAGTGTGTTATGGTTAGAAGGTTTTTTGTTTAAATGAACTTTGTGGTGCACTTTGTGGTAGCAGCTTGCATTCCAAATACTACATTATAGCTTAAGTAGCAACAATAAATGCAAATAAACTCATTAACAAATCACAATTTCACAAAACCATCAGCAGTTTAAGCTGATTTTTGCTCCTTTGTAACGGCAATAAAAGTTGCTCAGTGATTATCTTTAAGGAAACTCAGGGTATACTGCAATGTAATAGATACAAAGTTAGCCTGAGACCCTACAGGATTCCAGAGCTCCTGTTTTAACTAAGTTTCAGTTCTGGAATTGAAGTGAAAAAGAAAACGTTATGACAAAAAAGGATGTGATACCTTTGAAAATTACTTCAAACTTCCCCCCACCCCAGAAGTGCCCTCATTACAATTCCACGCTGTAAGTGCACAAGCATTTCAGTGGTGGTTATGTCAAGGCTGCAAAATCAGTCAAAAGAGTTGAGCGTTTATTCGGACAGCCTACAATGCTCTAAGAATCAACAAGGAAACTTCCTCACTGAATGCACAGAAAATATAGATTGCTGTATAATTTACATCTGAAATTCACATTTCTACACAAATTCACTGACGTCCATTTTTTTCAGGTAAAAATCTGACATATCCAGTACCAAAACATGATAATCAGATACCACAGAGATGTAATAACAAATTTTTTTCCCAATATCCTATCAAAGTGCAGCACTCTGCTTTAATTAGACTAACATTAGGAAGCACTCTACATGTGGTACACAGTACACCCTCAAGCGTTGATGACAAATTGAGGATACATTTCTCACCTTTTGATTCAAAATTGATTTCACAGCCTTCTCAACTTCAGAAAGATCATTGATGTCTACAGTCCAGACATGGGGCTTCCCGATGTAAACTTCAGCATAGGGATGCTGAGATGTCAACTGAAAGGAAGAAATGATATTGGTAAAAATTAATGTGTCGAGATATCATAGAACCGTAGAATCATAGAATGCTTTGGGTTGGAAGGGACCTTTAGAGGTCATCTAGTCCAACCCCCCTGCAGTGAGCAGGGACACCTTTAACTAGATCAGGTTGCTCAGAGCCCCATCCAACCTGACCTTGAATGTTTCTAGGGATGGGGCCTCCACTACGTAAACTATCCTTCCCTCTCTCTCTCTTCATCAGACTTTTTCGATGAAATGCACTAGGATAACGCAAGAATTCAGCTAGAATCTAACAGTCAGCATCACTCCTTCTGAGTTATCTTTCAGATTTTCCATGTTTAGAGAGTGAATTTAGTTGGAAAACTGAAAATCAGATAATAATGCAGATCAAGTAACATTTGTGCACCTCTCATTTATGGCTTTGATCCTCATAATGACCTACAACACAGAAGACTTGATGCTTACTGAAATTACTTTTACAACGTGACCCTGCTTCCCCACAGCTCATTCACAGACGAGCCCTGAGTTTTCACAACCCGTAATTGCTACCAGTCCTGGTTAGACCTGCATGACCGGCTTCAAGAGATGTCATTCCTGCCCTGTCTCACCTTCAGACAACATCCTCACCCTGTCTCTCCTTCAAATTTCAAACATTTCCAAGCTTCTGTGAGTAGTAGAGAATAAAGAACCAATTCTATCACTTAGATGAATTCTGACTCTCGCTGCTGATAGTACAAGAGTGATTTGACCTCAATAAGAGTGTTAACTGGTATCTTGCTCACCACTTTGTCAGAAAACAAATTGAATAAATACCTAAGTAGATAACTAAGAAAAGTTATATTAGAGCTTACTTTCAGAACTAGCAGGACAGCACTAAAAGTAATTTTTGTGACAGGTTGCACAGGAGTGAGAAGAACATGCAAATGAACACATGGAGAGGAAGCAAAAGCTGCAGAACAGACAGCAGTGTTTCACAATGCCCTCAGAAGAAAATTGCTTTTTACATAAATACAAAAAACCCCCTACAGGATAGAATATTCATAGACAATTTTTATACAGCTGCCTCTTTATGCATGATACAAAGAAAAATCTAGTCAGTGCAAAAGATCTTAAGTAGGAAACGGTATCTGTTGGAAAGAACTTTCTCCTGCACTGGGCATATACCATACTCGCTTTCTTCCTCAAGTGAATGCGAGAAAATACTTAAAAAAATTTTTACCTATTGCATTTTGCTTGTGGACAACAGAAGCCAGTCTTATAGTTACATATGGGATCAGCTAGCATAAATCTGTGCTCTGAGACCAATGCTCCAGGGGACTCTGTGCAGGCTCCCACCTTTGGTTGCAGGGCAGCGTGGTGGGGAGGGCTCGCGGACTGGCTGGAAGACTGCAGCTGCTGGGCCGGTAAGTCAGGATGCTTCTGCACACAAACAGCTTCTGTAGCTTGCAGCCCACTGCACTGTGCTCCCATTGGCACCCTTCTCGAAGAGTGATATATTCAAACCTTTTCTCAGTAATATTTCTACTGCCACTAAAACTATATGTACTTAAAAATTTGGGTTACCAAGACTAAGTTCCCAGGGCACTTATGTCTGGACTTTAGATGGCAGAAGCTACATTCCTATTGTTTTCAGTAACAACAGAAACCTTCTATTGCACCTTTAAAAATATGAACATAAAACAGTGTTTTAAATTGCACAAAGCTTTAGGAATTATGCCTTAAACTGCTCTTTCTCTACCATCTCAGACAGACGGCAACATTAAAGCCAGATCTGATCTGGAAGACGAACAACTAAACTTCTCAGACTAGTAGCTCTTGTAAGTATTAAGAGTAACTAGCAACATATTTTTATTGCACCAGTTATTCTATATCTATACTCTCAAAAAATATTAAGACTATTTCCTAATACTGAAATGCTTTAATTAGCCGAGGCTTAATGTTTTAGATATTCAGGAGATACTCCGTCTATAATTAAAATCTATAAGAATTCTTATAAATAGATTTGGAATTAATTTCTAATTTCAGGTCTTTTTTTTTCTCCTTCCTAAAAGCAGAAAATTAAAGAAACCACACCCACCAGGCACACATTTCAACTAGATTTAGCATACAATGTTTTGTTTCT
Source organism: Fregata magnificens (assembly GCA_013389945.1). Lineage (NCBI taxonomy): Eukaryota > Metazoa > Chordata > Aves > Suliformes > Fregatidae > Fregata > Fregata magnificens. The sequence continues at coordinate 44,166 of WAAD01004749.1, forward strand.
TGGGTGGGCAGAATGGAGAAGAAATATTGGTACAAACACTGGTACAAAACAAGCTGCTTGAAAGTGATTTTTTCCTTTTTTTTCTGGCTCTTTCCCCTAGCAAAATCATGTCCCAAGACAAAACAACTGCTGATCTAAAATGAAAATTGTCATTTCCAGTTTTTGTACAGAGTCTTCACTACAGGACCCCATCTTGGGGGTAGAGAGGAAACAGTTAACACCCCCCCCCCCCCCCCCCCCCAAAATTCTACCTAGAACAAGAGAGAAATAGTGACTTGCAATGGTTACTTTACAAAAGCACTAAACACAGACTTTGGATAATCAATTCACAGAACTACACAAGCTTTTTTTGTTCTCCTTTAACACCTGAAAAAACTGAGAGAAGGATTTAAGGACTTTCTTAATCCCAAAGAACCAGCACATGAATTACTGGCAATTGGATCTAAATGCAGTTATGAAAACCAGTGAGAGAAAAGCGTTACTCTTAGGGATAGGTCAGGAGAGCACGTGAATGCAGCAATATCCATGATGCGTGTTCATTATATTATTTTGTACTACAGTAGTCAATAGGGATTATTTTTCTGTGCAATTCAGATGCACAGCATTTCTGTTAGTGCTGACAGTGGGATTTAGCATGGCATTCCAAGCACTAAAATTCCCACTAAAGAGTTAAGTGGGCCCAGATTATTTACTGAGCCTGACCAGTTATAGTGTGTGGGCACAGCACAACTGGAAACCAGACAAACAGTCAAGCAACCCACAGAAGAAGAACTTTGAAAGGTGCCAAGCCCAAGGAGAAAGTTTAAACAGACTTTTTTTCCCTTACTGCTAGCACTGCAAGCTGTAAGAAGGGGCGTGTTTGAACTCATGTCCTGTACAAGCTGAAAGGCAATTACAGTGTCCTGGATCATAAAGTCATAAGGAATTTATGTTCCTGGTTTAAAATGGGAAACTGTCTGTTGCTTATCAACTAGCTGACACTGCTCAGTATGTAATTTATATAGCCCAAGCGTAACTTGAATTGGGAAATATGACTGTGCAAAGTTCTCATCACCTAAGTGTTACCAGAGAGCTTTCCCTTCAGATAAGTATGTAAAGAAAATACGTACATACACTTATGAACAAGCCATGGTCACAGGCAAAAGTGCTCATGTCAGAAAGGGCTACATGACTGTTAAATGCTTGCAAGTGGTATAGGCTGAATTTTACCTACACCGAAGAAGAAAAATATTCCAAGGTCAGTGCCAGGATGAAGAGCTAGTTTACTTAGCCTCATTCTTCTCTTACTAGAGTCTAAACACACTGGCTGTTTTGAAAGCCTGATGTTTGGTTTTCCTGTTCTCTCAAAGAGTCAGTTCTCCAAATGTCTTCAGTGTTTAACCACAAACACGGTGGGCTGTGACCATTAATACCTTAGCTCAACAGTGCCTTGAGCAGGTCCTTCCTGGAGGAAAAAAAAATATCCCAGAACACACACAACCATCCACAAATGGCTTTTTTATGATTTACTTAAACACCTATTTACTTCCTGCAGAGTACACAGTAATGTTTGCTTCTTCAACAAAATAAAACCGCTTTCAAATGACACATCATGCATCAGATGACATGATCTGTTCCTGTGCAGAACATCAGGTTTTCAAGTGAAACTTCAGTTTATGATCTATCAATAAGAATTAGCAGAATGTACATACAGGCAAATCTAGAGGTAAAGCTTAGCAGTACGTTAATGAAAATTTTTGATTATCCTATAAAAATAAGGACTGATAATCCCATCACCGGCTAAAGAAAATGACAGTTGCACACCTTCTGCAATAAACCGTGAACATTTATGCAATTTCTCCTATATTGTGTTACTAAAAAGAAATCCACATTTTCAATGAAGAAATTACCGAGATTGATAAAGCTTACCTCTCGCAGTGTAGGTTTGCCTTTGAAAAATTCTGTGTTTTTGCTACTTTTTGGTGGGTTAAATCTTAAATTTAGAAAAGCACATCCATTAGCAATAGCCTCTAAAGGAGCCGGCCCTTCATACGGAAATCCGAGACCAACGAACAGCTGAAAAATAGAAAACAAGGACTATCTTAATTTTTGTTCTTTAAAAAAGCTGAAAGCTAAGAGCGAACTTAAAATAAACAATAATGCATTCTAAATGAACCAACCTAAAAAAACGTAATGTAAAAAAATGTAAATGAAAATGGGAGAAATTCAGCAGCTCACTCCCTCCTACCCAAGCAGTAACGGAATGTCCTGTAAAACACATTTGACAATAATCTTCTGTAATGAGCTGAGCTGGTTTTTCATGGAGCTGAGGCAACAACGGACCCTTTCAGTTATTTTTTGGGGAAAAAAAGTCATTTGGTGGTTTGATTGCTGTTGAAATGGAACTGCTGGGGCTCTCTTGCAGGTACAGGTTTTACTGCAGCAACCTCATGGAACAGCTACACTACTGTTTTTCTCCTCTCTCCCACATCAGCTAACCTGCTGGTTTTGCCAATATGCACATGCTCCTGGCAAACTGATTAAGTTTTCTAATTAAAACGGTAGATGGCAGCAAACATCAGCTGAAGACACTACCTAGGCAGCAAGAGCTTGCAGAGGATTAAGAGGGTTCAACGCCTCCAAGGTAAATTGAAGGAGGAAAAATGCATCACAAAGCTATCCTTACATCAGCCAAGATTACAGGTGCTCTAGAAAAGGCAGCGTTTTTCTCCAATGTAAAGAGATTTAATATTTTTTCAGGGTTGTCTGGCTTGTCAAAATTTGGATCTTGACCCCCTTCCTGGCCCAATATAATTAAAACCCCTAAATTAAATATAGGATTCTCCATCTTTATTTGAATGTCTGTGTATAATGGGAGAATTACAAGCTCTGAGTTGTAACAGCAATTTCTCAGCACTGCTGAATGACTTAATGTGTGTGTATATATATATATAGCGCTACCGTTTTTTTCAAGAAAATAGAGAGCAATCTTTGTAACTATTAGGATCATGTATTCAGGACATACGTATTCAAAGAGGTCAAATTATACTATTCCGCATTAAATTTTCTGCAACATGGAAGTGAATCCTAGTAACAGGAGATTAAAAACTGAAGGCCCTTTCTAGGAGTTGATCTTAACGTTGCTGCATAAACCTGTAGTCAGTATTGTCATGCACAGGCACCGCAGCATCAATCCTCTCCGACCCACGGCAAAAATGGTATAAATTCTGAGTTGGCTCATTTTAAAAAGAAAGTTAACACCTCTCAGCATAGTTGAGGACATACAATTTTCCCTGCATGGAACTGAATATTGTTATTTCAGTTTTCAATTTTCAGGTTAAAAAGTTGCCTACTTGCAAAAAGTTTCTCAGCTATCGCGCAGATTTAAATCTTACAGGAAGCTCTCCAGTGGCTGATAAAAAAAAAAGATCTGAAAGATTATCTCCACTAAAGCTAGATTATCTAAATTTGGTTTTTATATAAGGCATAAGATACATTACCTTTCAGTCAGAAAAAAAATACATACTAAATTTAATCTCAAAAGAGGCTTAATTTAAAGAAAGGTAATCTCTTGAAAATAATGAATTACGGACATGAAACCACTTCATGCAATCTGCACACGTAATGTCATTTATTTAAACTACTCCTTAGTTCAGGCAGAAAACCAGCTGAGAACCAGCAATTAAAACCATCTGAAGTATCAATTCTCCTATGATCCTGTGTTTGTCTGTTATGTAGAGAATGCTGGTTTGTTTGCTTCATTTTTCACTTTTTTAATAAACTGCTGCTGTGCACTGCTGAGCAGTTGTGTCTGACTGGTCCGTTTGTTTAGGAGGAAGCTCCACAGGGAAAGAAACAGGGTTTTATGTTTTGACAGCACAGAGCACACTGTCAACACTTAATCTATAATAAATAGCTTACCACCTGTTTCGCATCTATTTTCCAACCTTACCTCTAAGCAGCACCATACCTTTGAAGAAAGAAAGAAGGATGTGTCTGATTGCTAGAACAGTGCATGTGTGTGTGATGCCTGTTGGCCTGAGGTTCCAGCCTGGCTCACAGCTGCCCACAGCCCTCCCAGCTCCTTCTTTCAACCCTCCAAAATCTTCCATCACATCGTCACCAGGTCAGCTGAAATTCCCAAACTGAATCTAGACCCTGCTCCTCAAAATTGCCCTTTATTAATTTCCTTGGTTAAGGAGCTAGTATTTTTGTATGGTATAAAGAGCAAAACTGAGGAATATCTTAACTGCCTCAAGAAAGTCACATTCATTATGCTTAAAAAAACAAGCATTAGAGAACACAGGTAATTTCTATAACTCATTCTTATGATGCTCAAATTTGCTAATCCTTTGAATTATATGCAACTTGTTATTTCCAGAAAGGCTAACACAATCTGTCAAGGTACTTCCTAAAAGTATGTAACAAATGCTGCAAGTCACCAATTGAAAAAGAAGTGAAAAAAAAGAAAAAAGTAGAAATAACAGGCAACAATTTTCAGGTACCAGTGAAGCAAGCATCCATCTTCAGTACAGCTGAGGCTGTGCAGAAGACAAGGCTCCCTCCCACAAAATGATAAAAGTTTAGAACAGACTGTATTTCCATTTTGTGATATAAATGCACACTGTTGCCTCCACATAATGTTGCTGACTAAGGGGTACTCTCTTACCAGATGCTGTGCCTGGTAACCCAGTCCACTGTGGGCAGCTACCTTCACCCTATGGCTGAAGATCTATAATGCAAAACTCCCAATTTGACACTGCTGGCAATTTAACTGTGGGTACACACGGTTCAAAAATGTTAGCCCTGATCTTCCTTTGTTAGCTGCAGCAGAATTGCTATGCAGAGTAGAACTCCTTTATGTGTTACTGGTTGATTAGTGCTTGAAACCATTTCATTTTCTGCATATGAGCATTTTTCTCACCTTTGAAATGTTTTTGAAAGCCAGAACCATTATTTTTCATACAGTGCTTTAAGTGGGCACATGCCACAGTAGGCTCTGTATGCTAACGCCCCATATAATGAGCTGATTGCCGGGAGGAGTTTATAGTATAAAAGTATATCTAAAGGAGATAACAGCAAATAAATACAGATGTAAAATGATCATGGTAATAGCAGTGTGGGTTTTTTTTTTAAAAACCATTTCCTTGTTTACAAGGTCTGCTACCCAGGTGTGTCTGTGCCTGTAGATCTGCATGAATCAAAAAAAGAGGATTCGTATCTGCAATCTCACTTGACCAACTTGAATAAAGCAGGTGTTGAAAACCTTAGAGCAGGAATACTTTGGTTTTTCTAAGAAAGGCTCCTCAGGAACCTTTTCTGCCTTTGCAGTGAACTGAACCCCTGGTTTGGAATTTCAGGCTTTTGAGTATGCCACCCAGCATCAGACCAGCCAACACACCATTCTTTTCTGATTATAATGCAGGCAGTCCTTTCACAGTGTAGCAGCTAAGTGGCAACTTCTCTGACATGAAAAGTGCTTCACAACCACTCCCATGAAAAAACAGTGGGGTTTTGTTTTATTTTTTGGAAACCACTGACTTTCAGTTTGCAATAAGCAATTTATTTGTGGAGTTTATGGCACCGGATCGGACTATTATTAAAATAAGCACTTGAACAGCGTTTCTAAATTATAGCCAAAAGGATAAAATAAGGAATGAAATGTTTTACTTCACTAACTGTAATTCTGACTAGCTGAATATTTAAGAGAAAAATTTCATATTGCAGAGACTAAATGCTATAGTTCCATAAACAGGAGTGTTTATCTCCTCCTCTCCCCTTTCTCACATTACTGCACTTTATCTAATTGATTCTGTTGGGTTGGTAGGCAGGTTTATCACCACTTTTGTATGCCTTATATATTCTCTTCTGAACTACAGAAAGAGAAGTGTAGCAAAGGCTGTTGTTAACTATCTTGATATATTTTTCTCATGAATATAAAATACTTTCTGGAAAAGTCAATCCCTTTGTGATTGAAACAACTTTAGAATAGAATCACTAGTTAAATGTCTTTTCAGATGATTTTATGAAGCATGTGGAAGTAAAAAACATATTACTACATAAAAGGCAATATGAAAAAAAAAGTTTGTCTTCCTATTTCTGCTTATCCAACATTGCAATGGAATTTTTCCCAAACTGTCTAAACAGGGTGTTGCTCCTACTTTTATTAATCACCATTCAGAAATTGTGAATTCCACTTAGTAAAAGAATTTGGATTCCCTCAAAAATTCACAGTGACTCAAAGTAAAAAGTTGCATCTAAAACTTTCTCGAAAGGAGGAATATTTCTCAAGAATTCAGTACTGGTTCTTCCAAGAGTCTGGTCTAATTCCTCCAGCTGCCCACTTGGCAAGAAGCCACCTAAGTTGGCAGGAAGGCTGCCAGCTCGCCTACCCTATTTTCTTCTGATGTGATGAATGGCTTTACATCTTCTCATTAGGAACTGTTGACATGTCTCATTTTTGTCATGCACTACACAGCTGAACTAGCCACGATGAATCTCAAACAGCCCCCTCCTGCTTGGAAAAGGCACTTATTCTGAAATGCGTTGCTTTATAATACACACCAGAATGAAATGGCAGCTGCGTGCTTTTGAGAATAACTGTGTCCTATACCAACTAGTGCAGAGACCAAATACATTTTGGGATTGCAAAGCTCTGATCAAGAATCATGACTGAGCCATCACCTATTGGTATTTTGCTGTGTAAGGGCAAAATGAAGCAGTGCAACATAAACTGACACTTCTGAGTGCACTGAACTGTGTGATTTGTTAAATTATTATTTAGCTCTGACTTTCTGCAAACTAGATCATTTGTCAGCTGACCTAACAAAAACTTGCTAACACAACTGAAATCACAAGCAATGAAAGACAATCCTTGCCCTTGGGTCTGAAAACATATGTTTGGAAAAAGAAAAATCTGAAAGTTTCTGGAAGCTTAAAGACAAAGTTTGTTGCTTGGAGACAGCAAACAGCAGGCCTAGAGGGTTCAAGTGAGCATTGTACCCACAGATGTTACCATGCCTGAGTTACGGCTCTGATTATTCACATACTTTCAGCACACTCATTGTCTAGTGACAAAACCCCATAACTAAATTCATTATGGGGCTCTGGTCATGTTGCCTAGCGATTAAAGTGATTATGATTAAAAAGTGTCCTTGAACATCACTGGATGCATGTGCACACATACACGAGGCTCCTCAGAGCACAAAGCTGCCATTCAAGTCAGCTTGATTTTTGTGAAAAACCTGCCCTTATTTTAGCAATTCAATCCATGATCCATTTGATATAAACATAATTGACCCATACTCGGAGCAGATGGCCAGTAGAGACAGGTGAGTGGTGTTTTATGCTAAGCTATGTCAAATATTGTCTCTGAAAAGATATCAAAATCTGAAACTGTGAATGTACAGGCAACAAGACTTAGAGCGAGTACGTCTGTTGATCAACACTGACAGGCAACCATATGCTAAGGCAGAACAGCCAGTGTACCTATGAGATACTAAACATCAGCTAGCAAAAAACCCCAACATAAAAACCAACCCAAAAATCCACCTCCAACTGGAAAAGTCCAAACAAATTAGATGGTAAGTCTCAGTTTCCACTTGCAATCTCAGGGTGCTGCTGTTTTACTTCTTCTGTTAAACTAGATTTATTGGAACAAGTTAGTATCAGACAGGAATAATAACCAAAATTCATGATGCAGTAAGCCATATTTCATTTAATTTTGTTGCAACATCAGAAGAACATTGCACTCCCATTTGCCTGACAACAATAAGTCTTAGGAGAAGCAGATGGACTTTTAACTGCTTATCATCAGGTCAAAGTTTTGTTAGCCTAGCTGCATCATAAATAAATAATTTCCTTAAAAGGAAAACAGCTTCAGCTTTTGTCATTTGCAAGTCTGCTAACAAAAGTCCAGCAAAGCCATATGAAAATACTNATTAAGAAAGATTGTATCAAAAAGATAATGTGGTAAAACCACTGGCTTCCTGATATGGGGTTCTGAAACACATTGATGCATGCCTCAGTGCCATCTACTAAGAAATGCAGCAAATTCTCAAAGGATTTTCCGCAATGTTAGGAAGAAAAAAACCCAACAAAACAATGCACAACAATAGCATAGAAAATAATTAAAATCTAAAATGCCTGTAGGACTCTGAAAACAGTAGAGCATAGATCCATTCTTTTCACAAAAATACAATTTGTGAAAAATAAGCAACTTACTGATGTCAGGAGTACTTCACAATCACAAGATAGTATCTTCCATCTGATACTGCAATTACTAGTCAAAAATTGAGTGAAGCTAGTCTGGTTACTTCCTGTGTCACAAAACCCATATGACTGTACTGTGCTGAGCTGCACGATACGTATGTATCAACTTGAATTTGTCCTAAATCGAATGTGTCCTTACATTGCATCTTAGAGCACAGCAGATATAGCCAATAACAACTAGATGAGCTATCTACTTAATAACAAAAATCAAGCTTTTTAGTGTAAGACATGTAAGATGGCTGATACAGAATTAGAGGAAGACTTACTCAAACATAACTATTATTATGAACTGTACTTTGTAAATTATAAGGACTTCAGTAATTCTACAGAAAGTCCATTAGCTTATTTTACTATTCCAGCGAATAGAACACATTTTTTTTCCAGAAAGAAGTCGCTGTTTGTGCTTGGGGTTATTACAATGTCAATATTCTTCCCACATTAGTACTATGATTAACACAGTGATTTCATACTCCACAGAGGCAAAAGCTGTGTAATCTCAGTATTATCTGTGACGAAAGTAAATGTTGACTTTTTAATCTGCAACATTATGTGTATCTGTGTGCATTAAGTACATACACACAGTAGTTGCCTTTAAAAAGTCATAATTTGCCAACAGCTGTCACACAGGGATGTCAAATTACCATCATTTTCCCAAATATTTCAAAAAGGAGATCTCTGCAGTTGTGTGGGAAGACTGGGAGGTGCTTGCTTTTTTCTTTTCTTTTTTTTTAATACATTCTTCTGTAGAAGTGCACAGCAAGAAACTATCAACAATGGGGAGTAAGTGGTGTAGTTCCACACATTTTTCTAATTTTAAACACACAAACCACTTCTTTCACAAACTGAAAGTTAAACATCCTATTTAAATGTAATCTACTAAAGTGTTTTAATGTTGTAAAGTGCCACAAAGATTATGGGAATGGCACAGAAAACCCCACAAAGCATTCTAACTATAGGGACAGAAGTTTATTTATTTCAATGTATATACTGTCCCTTATCTTGAGTTCCCTTGACTATGGGGCCACGGACAAAGTACACCACAAAAAGCACACTCTTTTGCTCGCTCTCTCTGCACCGCTGAAGCAGAGGAAGGAACTGAATGGCGAATGAAGTGCTTGCCCTTCTTTTCTTCTCCAGAGTAGGGTCACTCTAGGTTAGTCATTGGTAGGGCAGAGCAAGCATGCCTACTGTACAGCTTTCAGATATTACCTAACTTTCATATCAGGAATGTAAAACAAAGCACATTCTCAGCTGATAATCTCCTTGAGCTGAATGTCACCTTTAAGAAAATGAAAAATGCATTTATCCATGTTTCTCAAGCTGGTTGTTAAATGTGTCTGTGACTGTAGGTTGTCGTGCCAGTTTTCTAATATTAGCTGTCAATCCGCAAAACACAGACATGATGAAAAAGGCATTCTTAGTACACAGAAGACAACTTAAGCTCCTTTACATTTGGTCATTTATTCTTCCAGTGCTTTTAAATTAGGAGCTCATTCGTAGGAGGTGAAATGCATGCACTTCAGATACTGTCTTATCCGTAGCTATTTTTGCCACTACTCCCTCTTGACAAACTTACTTTGGTTTCTCTCAGCAGAAACTGCAAATCGCGCCCACTGAGTATACCGTGGTTTTTTACGTAGCCAGGAATATAAATAGTGCTTGTCCCATGAACAGTTCCATGGACTTCCATATAGGTGTGGATGATGTCCAGATAAGCCTTCTTATCCTGTAATAGCAATGATAAAATATTTTCAGTCTTTACACATTTCAAGCGGTAGTGTTCAGTCAGAGCTGGTTTTTATCTCCTGTACCACAAAAGCCAGAAAGAGAAGAAATTCACTCATTCTTACATGATTTCTGTAATATTTGATCTTTCATGACATTATTAGTTTTGTTTTCTACTAGATTGCAAGAAAACGGCAGCTTTTTTATTCATAGTATAGGTATAAATATATCAATACCAAGGTCCTATTAATTTCTAATTGGACAAAAACCAGGGCACCATCTAATAGGTGTAATCTCAGCATGCCTAAACAATACTTGGCCTAAAAATACTAAAAGACTTATTTTGAAATATCAATTTTTCACTCTGTTTTTGTCAGAGATGCAAAATGATCAGTTACTGTTTACCTTCTTTGTGAACAAAAGGGTGAATCTCACCTTAGCAAGATGCACTCTTGCCAACTGAATAACTGAATACACATCTTTATCTAAATACCTAGTATCTGAGTCCCATGAGACACCTACAAATACTCCACTTACCTAAAGTTTTAAAGGCATTTTGGAAAAGACCCAGAGAAGAGTAATGGCTTTAGTGTTGCACTAAAAAAAAAAAAAAAAAAAAGTACACCGTCCTAGTTTGCAAACAAGAATTACTGTTATTTTCAATGCCATATGTTTTTTGAGTTTTAAAGACTATTAGCATTCCAAAAGAAATTAGCTGTAGACTGTATTTACAGCCAGTACGCAGCACAGATCAGAGAGACTTTCCCTCAATATTTGCACATAGTCTTAGTAATAGCTCTAAATTCAGGCAACAAGTTTGTATACTTCTTGGCAGCAAGAGAGTTTTTAAGAATTCTACTTTAATTCACTATTTTTGTCATGTAAATTCTGTACACTGTTCCTCCACAGCCCTGTGTGAAAGCTGGCCAACAATTTTACTGAAGTTCATTCAAAGGGCAAGTAGACTGGTGAAAATCCTGTCTTTTCAAATCTTGGGAGGAGCAATAAGGTATCAGATCTAGGTGAATAAATGCTATCACGTCTTAAAACTTCCTTACTAAATTAATTGTTGGTATACGTTTGAATACACAGGGTATTTAATGTCACATAACAACTGGCTTCTAGCTTTAGCTTGCTTTACTGGTGGATACAGTTTGTGATGAAGTAGATCGCCTGCCTCATTATTAAATCACCCTGTTATGGTAGCTATGCCAAGGCTGTACCAGTCAGACAATGTCCTGGGCCAAGTATTATATAAAGCAGGCAACAAATGGAGACAAACATGCTTTCTTGTTTGATGTGGTTGCTGTCATTGGTAATTAACACAAATTATTTAAAAAACTAAAGCTTGCTCCCTTTTTTATTTTTCCTTTTACTTCAAGTCTCTTTTTACCTTAAGTCTCTCAGTCGCTGGCCCTTGTTCTCGTGGG
>WAAD01004751.1:2586-19191 GCA_013389945.1 Fregata magnificens
AGTTGCGCCAGGGGAGGTTTAGATTGGATATTAGGAAAAACTTCTTCACCGAAAGGGTTGTCAAGCATTGGAACAGGCTGCCCAGGGAAATGGTTGAGTCACCATTCCTTGGAAGTATTTAAAAGAGGGGTAGATGTCGTGCTTAGGGACATGGTTTAGTGGTGGACTTGGCAGTGCTAGGTTAACGGTTGGACTTGATGATCTTAAAGGTCTTTTCCAACCTAAATGATTCTACGATTCTAGGAAAACTGCTATGAAAACTTTATTTCCATGTAACATAACCTGCCACTAATTATAAATGCCTCCTAATCCAAGAAATACCAAACCCCTTCTTTTCTGTTTCAAGAAATTCTAGTGGGATTTTTCAGTCAATTGTTGCAGTCCTGGAAAAGATTGTGGGTTTTTTTCAGTGCTGTTAGTAGAAGTGATTAAGCTGCCCATAAACATCATAGATTTTTTGCAGCTCTCCAAACACACAATTTCCATTCATTTGAATGAGAGTCCTGCACAATAAGCATCTTCAAGATTGCTTGCCTAAACTCAAATATTTCCTTAAATTTAGTAGACTTTTTGAATCGATATGTGTTCTTCCTAATCCTATCATTAGTACTTTTTAGCATATGCATAAGAACAAAGAGAGGAAAAAACCTACATGAAAAATAGCAAAACAATGAAAGCAACAAGGTGGTAAATCATTGAAAGTCAGATTCATCGTGTAGTCACTCTCTACAAGTAATGAGACCTATATTGGGGCAAGGCCTCCCTTCTCTATTTCATCACTGAGAATAAAAGAAGCCTGTAAAATCAGATTAGCTTGGATATCCATTAGTTGGCTAAAACTGGGGAAGATTAATTCCACCCTAGCCTTTCTGTGCCTACACTTCCTATCTAAGACAGGAGAAAATGTAGTGTTCTACCGCCTCAATATTTGTACAGATGAGAAGTGGACAGGTCTCAGCTGAGCATAGCATACTGCTCTTCTGGAAGTAAAAAGGCACTTCAGGGAGCTTCAGGGAGCTACAGTTTCTCACTCTGCTCCCTTGAGGTAGTAATTTGTTTCTGCTGGAATTCTCCATCTTTTCTTACTTCCCTGAGCTTCCACTTACAGCAAGTGAAATGGCCCTGCACAGGGAGAAAAGACATAGATTCCCCTTTCTTATCTTTCTTTCTACAAACACTTCTGATCTCAAAACCCAACTCTTCACATGGCCAGAATCTGGTACGTTATCTACTGCTTTATTCAAATGAAGTAATATTTTGTTTTCCAAATGGTCTACAGGATTTTTTTTCCCCTTTTCTCTCTCTGGTTTTGTGGGTTTTTTCTCCTTTTTTTTGGTATTTGGAAACATGGTATAGCAAGTACAGAAATACTGATTTACCCAGCTTGTGATGTAATTTTCAGTGTTTGAGGCTCCCTCAGCAAGCCTGTGTATAGCCTGCAGAAATGCTACTGGTGGCCAGTGCCTTATGCTCTCCTAGGTGGATGCACACACTGCACATGGGGGTCCATTTGGGAGCAGAGCAGATATTAGAGAGGGGGAAGACACAGGTGGAACCATGTAGGATGCATTTTGTAGAGCTACATCATGACTGTGTTGTCAGCCTTGAGTTCTGCAGCTGTCAAGAGAGTGAAAGCTTGACAATGAAAGGAGATGGTTCTCATCTCCAAGCAATCCATTCTTTTAAACACTTTGCATATTCATTAATTCAGGACCTTTTACAACTGCAAACATTTCCTGCACTTTATTTGTTTTTAATATTTTTTCTTTACTCTAAGGTAGTTTAATGTTATGCAAGGCATTTACTTATTGCCAGCTATCAAACAGTTACCTGTGAAACAAAAAGATCATTTCTGTTTAATACAGACAGCTCTTACTTTTTCCTCATGAAGTAATGTAGATTATTATTACAACTGAAACCAACATGGGAATAACAAGGCACCAAGCACCTTCATTGCTAGTCTTTTCTGCAGGAAATTAGATTCATACCAAGCAGAATGGAGAACATAACCTGCTTTTTGAACTTCAATCCATCCATTCACACAGTCGAAACAACCACATAGTAAAAAACAGCTATCATCACTAATAATTTATCTCAGAATCAAAAGGCCCGATTCTCACAGTAATCAGGGCAATCTTCAGTACAGACAAATTAAATACTTGCATATGTGTGAGAATAACTGAGTATGATTAATAAAATGTGTGGATTTACCTTTTTCTGTAGAGAATGTGCGGTTTTTCCTATCATCCATTTCTCATAGGGAAAATTAACTTCCCTATGAGAAAGAGTGCTTTTAAAAAGAAAATTGTTTTAAGCCATTTTCTTATGTGCACATGTGAATGAATTACAAAAAACCACCACTGAATCTCATATAGCTAGAACTTTAAATCCCTGAAAGAGGCACACTTACCTAATGGAGCCCCAAGCCCCATTAGGATTTTAATGAAAAGAGACAAAATATTTCATCAGAAGGCAGCTCAAGTATATGAGAAACAATCAGCTAGATGACAAGTCATCCCTCCATGAATATTTTAATTTTGGCTTGAGATGATTTGTGCAGAGCTGGTTTTCCTCAAAAGATTCATAAGCCAACTGGATACAGCTGTGAGCAATCTGCTGCAGGTGGCTGTGGTTGGTGCAGCGGGGTTGGACTGGGAGATCTTCAGGGGTCCCTCCCACCTCAGCCATTCTGCAATATCTATTGTTCCACCATTTTGTACCTGACAATTGTCACTCACGCAAAATGTCTTCTAAAAGTATCTGAAGAGCATCTTTTGTGGCTATAATACAACATGATTGAAAGAGCTTAAGATGTGAAATTATATTTTGGGGAAATGAAATTAAAAGTAAAAAGGAAATGCTTGGTAGTTCTAACTTATTATCTTTACTTTTACTTGTTCAGGTAGACAGATTGAAGACTGTCTCCAGAACCATAAATTATTCCTTGTCAACAGAATTCTTGGAAACATCCTTGAGGAAATGTTTTGGACTGTACGGTGAAGGCATATACATCTTTTCAATAGCAACTAAAATCTTTAAACTGCATTGTGCCTAAAATCAGATTGGAACAATGTTCTCGAAATAGGAATATGAGAAAAATCTTTAAATCTTCAGAAAGACATAATATGTGTCTCGGGAAAGCACTCAAAGACATCATCAGCTTTTTATTTGCACTTCAGCCCCAGGACTGTCTTAGTAGGGGGGCAAAAGTCTAATCTTGGTTTTGTCTAGTAAAATGCTATGAAGTGATAAAGAATTTCATATACAGGGAAGAGAAGGAAGACAAGAAAGATTGGTTTCTGAAGAGCTAACTCACATCATTCTCTTTAAAAAAATAACACTTGATGGATTTTCTTTTCTACTGGGTTTATATCTACACAGATACAGACATTTTCTTGTAAAGTCATGACACAGTTTTGCCTTCTATACAGTTTATAAAGCTGTATATATTTATATATGGCTGTTTGCATTCCACATAATAACACAGGGATGATCAGGACAGATATTTCATCATTTGAAGCTAGATGAAGAAAAATACTCATGTACATTACGGACAACATTTGAAACAGCAGTAAGATCTGAAAGGAAAGGGATTAAGAAAATACTTCTGGGATAAAGGTATTCTTCAAAATCCCACAAATTTCAGATGACTGTGCCCAGAATTAACTGGCTAATTTTACAAAAACTAATGAAAGCAGAGATTATCTATGTGGCAGACTCCACTGTGACTGCTCACT
Source organism: Fregata magnificens (assembly GCA_013389945.1). Lineage (NCBI taxonomy): Eukaryota > Metazoa > Chordata > Aves > Suliformes > Fregatidae > Fregata > Fregata magnificens. The sequence goes on from WAAD01004751.1 coordinate 6,324, forward strand.
GGCTGACAGCCTTGGAGGAAGAGTAATGCCTGGGATGTCTCACTATAAGGAATAATCCAACAAAGGTACATTTGCACATGTTGTCCAAAGTGAACTAGCAAAAATACCTGGACAACGACAGCAACAGTTTCTTATTTTACTCATAGTATTATCAGGGAAATATTTATCTGTAACTAGCCGGAGATAACCACTGACATCCATAGATTCTCTCTTCTATTGCCAATTATAAAACTTGAGCAAGAAGTGTCCAATATATTTGTATAATTCAAGTATCAACCTACCAACATCCTAAGACTTTTAAACAGTTAACTAGTCAATGTTGTCTCAGTATTTCCCAACACTCATCTGCCTTTTTTATCCCTTTGATTTAACTCATAAATTCTTTGTACCAAAGATAATCTTTCTGCTTATATTTTTCTTTTTTGCTTTCCTTCCCCCCCCCAGTGTCTGGACAGCAAAAAATGCAGAATTCCAGCTCTTAAAAAGCAACGATAATGATAAACACAGCTAGAGGCATCTCAACAGAGACCAAATCACAGGGAAAAAAAATCATTCTGTATAGTTTGTTAGTAAGCAATTAGAAAGAAAATCAATATCCAGACATGGTTCCATAACCATCTCTTTCTCTAAAAGCATTTAATATATGCTTTCTGAATAGCATATTGGCAGGCACCTGGATCATTGTATTGGATTTGCACAGCCATAAAGTCATATGTAGACAACATGCATTGTCCTTCTCACATCCAAACTCCAGTGAAGAAAAGTGAATGGATTAATATTTCTCCTTTCCTGCTCTGACACTGGAATTAACTAAGATCAAACTAGCTTTATATTTTAGAAAGGACCAAATTGCACAGTGTGTTTATAAAGATAGACCAGTTTGGATGGATTTATTGTTATTAGCACTATATCTTAGTGAGAAGGTGAAGATTGCCTTTACCCTGATCAGCAAAATTAAAAAAAAAAAATCCTTTTTACAGTTAATTATATGTGGTCATTTTTTTCCAACAAAACTCAACTCAGCTCCATCTCTTTGCTACTTAATCCATTACCGATGGTGACATTATTTTGTTTGCATCAGCAACAAGCTGGGAACCAGCTGAATGCAACTGTGAGCACAATTTTATTTTGTGAACAGCATGCTATTTTTCATATGCCTTGTTTGTTGCAGTCTTGACTATAATTTTTTTCCTTTTTTTTAAATTAGAACAGCCTTCTTATTTCGTGGCTGGTATCCACAAATGAGCACCATTTTAAAGCACTTAATTTCTAATCTACTTTTCCCCAGTGAAATAAAATAGTCTGTAACTGTCAGTGAAGGTTGATATTACCTTGTTTAAGGTCATGGCTGGGAAAAATGTTAACTGGTTGGAAAAAAAAAAGCTATATCACCACCTGTGAGAAGGAAGGTGTTCTGTTGGTGCATGCCAGTAGACCAGACTAGAAGATGGAAAGGACTTTGCAGGTTTTAACTCCTGACCAACCTCAGGACTTACAGTGACAGTGATATAAAACAGCAGAAATTACGTGCTGAATTTCTGTTGCTAGTTTGCTAGTTTGTTTGTTTGTTTCTCAGAGGTTTCTAACTCTCTGTGGTTTTAAAAAACAACTACATCTGCACTTTAGAAATCCCCCTGTGAAACCTGCCTGCTTCACTTGCCAAAGGGGTTAGGTGCATGTTATGAGTCTTGAGCCAGGGATCCTTCATCACCTTGGGGAAGCCAGGGCCCCAGCTGGCCAAGACTGTAGGTAGTCTAACTGCTCGAGAGCTAGAAATTGCCTTTCAAAGTGTGTGTAGTTAGACACAGCAGACGGCACACAGAATAATGTTAGTGCTGAGTGTGAGCCAAGAATTCCAACGTGAGTGAGATTTACCCTTGCATTTGGACCTCTCAGTAGGATACACCTTCTTTATAGCATGAAAGGTAGTCAGACCTGTAGCTATTTAATCTGCCTCCTCTCTCACCTTTCATGTCCAGTATGGCTGCATTAGTTCTGCCTTAAATCCTCTCCACAAGGTTGTAGGTGATGACACAGTGCGCACACCAGAGGAAATTCAAGACTAGAAAAATTAAGCAATGTAAGCAGGATCAGAGGATGAGAACAGAGCCAGAAAAAGAAGCAAGGAAAAAGATATCCTGTTATTCTGTCCTAACCATTAGAACTATCTCTGTTCTTTTACTGTGAATCAGTGTCACTGAAGTGTACTATTAGACAGAGTTAGACCGAAGTGGTATGATTTCAGTATAATGCAGACAGTCTTGTTGACTATTTAAATTATTTTTAAGAATAAAAAGGTAATAAAACCTGAAGTCTTCATTTATTTTCTGTATTGAAGACCAGTATAAATTATATGCCTCAGCCTGGATTATAGTAATTTAAACAGAATGACATGAGTTGTACTAACTGTCAAAGGTCTGTATATGATGCCTCTAATAACAGTGTTCAGTGAGCAGAGCAAGCTTGGAATGTGGCTTTAATTCAGTACATTCAATAATTGACCAAGTCACTGATTTTGTGAAGCATATTTTGGCATTTGAAATTACCAGGAAAGGTAAACACATTCATAACTGAAAGAGAGCTATACAGAGTCACCATTTTAAAGGAAAAAAAAATCAATAATAAAAGTAGCACTGCTCTTTCTTGATTGACAGTTTTGAGTTATCAAAATTAATTACCTAATAATGATTTCCTTCATTAAACATAAAGTTGACAAGGAAATCAGAGCAATGGACATTGAATAGCACAGACTTCAGTTTCAAAATAAATATGCCCCAAAACTAAATTTTGAAACTCCACAGCTGCATAATGTTTCTTACGGTTTCACTGTTGTCCTTTTTGCTTTTCTAAAGATTTGGTGAATGTTTCCTACTTCTAACCCTGTAGGAAAAATGGCAGCACTAAAATTTTGTATTCTTTTACCTTTTTCTTTTTAGGACTACTTAATATCAACATTTCAGTACTTTAAAATACCATGTGTAAAGTACAGTTCACTGCTTTTCTTTTACATGATTAACAAATGTTTACATCAAAAGAGTGATATCCTTTCCTCATACTGTTCACTTCAAGTGTGTTGGAGGTGTATGTAATTTAAAGCAAAAATGTGTACAGGACTTTGGAAAAGTCCCTGGTCCTGGTCACAGCAATTCAGAATGATTCAGAAGATAGAGTTGTTCACAACTTTGACTACTTTCTAGTCTAATATTTTAGGCTTAGAAATCAGAAATCAAGTGGTAAGAGTCAATGTGATGACATGCTGTTGTTAAATTGTGTTTCACTGGGTAAGTATATTCTCAGTCAATACTCTGCAGGAAGAACTCTGATTGATGTTTCTCTAGATATGGTGGAATAGCAACTATGTCTTTCTTGATTACAAAGCTCAATGAAATGTCAGACATAATGTTTGATCCTCCACAGCCTTGTACATTTTTTAGTTATCTGCATTATTCTGATTCAGTAGCATTTTTCACGGAGTTTAAATAGGTACAAATAACCTCACAAGGCTATTAGAAATCAGGGTCTTTTTATGCACAGAGTGCTAAAAAGCCATTTGTGAGGGATCTCTGCAGTGAGCTCAAAATCAGTTCATCTTTCAAATTTCAGAGGAATGATGGTATACATTTTTAAAACCAAGAAAACTGTGAGTAAGCTTGGAAATATAGGCAGGAAAATTCTCATTATTGAACAGTGCACACACACATATATGCATTTTAAGAAACTAGTAGCAAACAAACAAAAAAGTTAAAGAGAGCAAAATAGAATAAAGGTAGCCTTGAGTACATGTCTATTAAACTTTCTCTTCTGAGTATGCTACTCACACCTTAAGAAAGTCATTTCACTTTTATTTTCTGGTCAGCATTAGTTTAAGTCACTGTTGTTTGACTCTAGGGGATATTACCAGAAGTAGTCAGAATTTTTAGTTCTAGCAGCAGTGCTGATATTTGATAAGCATCCTCAGGAGATGGCATACAGTGCCAACTCTTCTCCATTCAATCCCTGTGATGAAGGCATAATTACATTAATTTTAAGACTAGAATCACCTTAATCATCATGTTAGCTAATATTTTGATTTCTTCCTTCTTAGACTTTAGTTTTGTAGCTGCTGTGACTTACAAATTGTCTGTAGTCCTACGTTTCAGATACCATGTTTCAGTTTTAATTCATGAGTCTACCAGAAAAGTCTTTAACCTTTAGGCGTTCTTGTTCCTGGTTATGTCTTCTAATTTCGTGGGTATCAAACTTATAGGTATATTTAATCTACAACTAGCATTATAAAGTAACTGGTATCGTCCTATCCCCCTTATAAAATTAGATCATTTCTAGGTTGTGTTCGCTTGATTTCTCCTTTTATTCTACCTCCTACTTCATGACTTTTCCTCTGCAACTTGTTCCAGAAAGTTTGAAAATGTTCCTCGTATTCAGAAGGTACAGAAGATAATTCTTCTCTTCTGTGTTCCAATACAAACTATTTGTTACCTTGTCTCCTTCCTCCATTTAAAAATATCAAAGATTAAGCACTACACAAGTGCTGAAGGATGTCCTACTGCGACAGTCACAACAAAAGAAGATCCCCTAGAATTCAACAAATAAAAGACATTTTAAGTTTAAGTCAGTGAAGATGTGATCATTGGTGGTTATAGAAGTAGGCAAGGGTGATAGAATTTTAGCAAGCCAAACTCAGTGGGTATATGGATAACTGTGTGTATATAAGTCTCTAAGTACTGTATGATTCAGTCTGCTGTTCTTGTCGCCTACTTCATCTCACTCATTTTTTTTCTCCCCAGAGGCTCAGTGTTTCTGTTCAAAGAGGCTTCTTTCACCTTAGTGCTCCATCAGTGCTGTTTTCAGGCAGGAGCGCAAAAGCATTGACTGCTGAATTGCCTGCAGTCTTCCTAGCATCCCTGTTAGAGCAGACTTGAAGAGCTTCCTTAAGCTACAGTGCCTCCTTTCTTAACACTGTCACTGAGTATCTAGGAGGGTTTGGGGCACCTGAGCCATGCGTCTCACTCCTAGCAGCAGACCCTCTGTTGTTAGTCCCTCTCCAGGTGTGCTGTCAGCAGCATGAGAGAAGACGTTACTGATCAGCTGGTCTTGTTGCTGTACAGCTCCCACATTCAGTGGGATTTCTCTTACCTAATTTTACCTTTCTGAAAGTTTCTTCTGACTTCCCTCCAAAACACAGGATTCTCTTTACCAAAGGTTTTAAAACTTTTTTTTTCCTCTCAATAGTTTTTTTTCAAAATTATTAAAAATAGCTCCTGTAAAACACGTCCTCACATGCAACCCAGTCCCTTAGTCTGAATTCACGTGACTTCTCTGGGACTATCAGCAGACCTATCCGAACATCTTATGTTTTTCAGCTGTGTTTTAAGGTTTCAACATTTGATCTACACTGAGGAAAATATATTCAGTGTTTAAAATTCTGCAGTTTCAGTATGCCCAAGGCCTGCAAAATCCGCTCTCTCATGTCACTAGTAAAGTTTTTATCTTCCTCTCTTTTCATGTAGCTGCTTCAACTCTTTTGCGGAAATGTAAATCTCTCACATTCAAAAATTGCTGTCTCTGCCTATGCTTTCTCTAGCTTTTCTTTCCTTTGGTCCCTTTATGACTTTTCAATTCACTCCTTTTCCCCTTTTAACTTTCTGCTTTATATCCTTTTTAAGGTTAAGTCCTACTATAGGAAGAATCTTTCCCATTCTCTGCACCACAATGTGCAAAGTCTGCTCTTTTTTTATTGTTTGGTTGGAAACCTAGACTAAATACAAGAAAAAAGGTTGCACTTCATTCAAGCATTAGAGAACCATTAACCCGAAACAAGTATATAAGCAAAAGAAACAAGCGAGACCATTTAAAGACAGGGTTAATATTCGTTTCCCTGAAGAATGGATACATTGACCTTTAAAGAGACTTGTTTCTAGACAGTTCTGTCAGCATTTCATCTTGTTTTCTCTTTATACCTACATAATTCCTCTTCTTTAAAATGCAGTGTACACCTGTGCTCTGCTACAGTTCCAGCACAGTTTCCCACTTTTTACTTTTAGTTAAAAGATCCTTTCATTTTTTCTAAAAGTTCCTTTTAATGAAAAATTTTTTTTTTGTTCGTTAAATGCCAGAACAGATTCAGGAAAGAGGAAAAGGAAAAAAGAAAAATTATTATAAAATGCATATACATATGCTCAGAAGTCATGTTAAGATTCTGTCCTTTATACTGAATTCTGTATTATAGGCTTTCATCTCTTTTTACTTATTCAGAAATCAACAGTCCCGAAAAAGTGTTATTTAGCTTTCACAGTGGGTAGCTGATTTGAGAAGTGAGGTATGTTGGACTTTTCTTTTGTTGTGTGCTCTCACCTAACTGAAGACTCATTGGAAGTAGATGCTTGTTTTATGATAATCGTGAGAGATATAACTGCAGGTTGGCCCAGAGACCTCCTGGAAGAGTTGCAAGGGGGGATCACAAGGGGATTTCATCTGTGCTTCAAACATACCCTGAACAAAACATTTTTGAAAATGTCATATTTTTCTAGTCTTGCTGAAGTAAGAGACAGATGGGAACATCATATCATCTAGTCTGACCCTCTGTATACCACAGGTCAATAAGGTTCACACAAATACTTCATAGTCATACCTAAAGATTTATTTAAGCCAGATGTTTCAGTTCTCAAATTGCTGTAGGTAGAGGTAAAGACAGACCAAAGCACAATCGGTGCCTTAGGCTTCTTCGTGGTTGGAAAACTGTTATGGTGAGATGATCCCAGCAGGCAAATCATGTCTGACACAGCAATTCTTCTTCCTTCTCTATTTCCTCATACAATGTCTACCAAGCCTGGGAGAAAATTTCCTTATTTATGCAAAGCCAGCACCCAGCCTTAGCCTAGGTAAGTAAATGAGCTATGCGCTGCAGAGATTCTCTGTGTTGCAGAGCTGACACACGCTACTCACTATTCACCTTGATTTAAAAAACATATATATACAAAGAAACAGCAATTGCTTATTTCATTTTTTTTCACTACTTTGTCAGGTCAATTTAAAAAAGACTGACTGAGCTAGAAGCACCCAGACTGGAGAGAGAGATTGCCCTGGAGACTGCTCAGGAGGGGAGGGGACTGCAAGGTGTGATGGGCAGAGAGGTGCAATGTGGAGTTGAGACCCACCAGCTCCTGTGGGGTGGCCAAGGCTAAGAGGCTCTGCAGAGACTTAAGAGCCTCTGGAGAGATTAAGCCTATGTTAATACTTGTGATACCGTTCTCTGGCACTGCATTCAGCTGACATGGAGCAGCCCCTCTCTGCCCTATCAGACTCTCTGACCCTCCAAAACAGGGTGGCTGAGTCCAGTGCATCTTTTGGGAATGGTCTTCAGCTGTGCTGGCTCTGGAGCCACACCTGGGGTTTGTCAGGGATGGCCTCGGTCGGCACAGAGCACAGGCTGGTATACAGAGTTGTTTCAATAGCCCTTCTGATCTCAGAGTAAATGGTCAAATTCCAGCAACAAAGAGCAAAAAGATCACATCACATTTTCTTTCTTTAGTTTTTAAGTACTAGAAAGGCAGTGCTTTCCTTAGTTTATCATAAATGCTGAGGTGGACGTTTCTCTTAACAGGCTTTTGATTTCATACCATTGCTGACAGGACAGCTACTTCTCATTCTGTCTTTCAGAACTGAATATCAGTGTTCTTCCACAAGTCAAATAAACATCTCACTTCTCATGTGAGTTCTCATTTCTCATCTCAAGTCACTCGCTTTTCTGCCAGAAGTAGCAGTGTGTACTCTAAGCCCAAACTATGCTGGTGTGTGTGACAGTTCAGAGATTGCCTGTCTGCTGTGCTGGCCCTTTCTGTGTCTTCAGTCTCCCAGGGCTCACTTCTCTCCACCGCCCTAGCCACTTGGTCCTATCTGCCATTGCAGAGATAACTTCAAGAGAAAAAAAAAATTACTCAGGTTGTTCTCTGAAAGTACCTCAACCCTTTTCTTAATAAGGTTCAAAAGAACTACAGCAGCCAGAGAACCTGGTAGCATGTCTCGGGAATGGCTGCAATTCAAAGATATCTAGGTGAGGTCTGAGAGGTGCAGTGCAACCACATACCCCAGCAGACCAGAAACTCCGATTTTTTTCTGCTCCCACCTCAACAGGCAAATTTTTAAACTCCACGGCTTCACTCCCATATTTCTTCCGGCAGAAGCAAATGTAAAGATGGCACATTCTTTTGTGTAGGTGTAGTTCTGCTTGGATATTTTTGTACTTCAGTAATATTAATCCTACAAGCTACATTTATCATTTATGTCAGTGTTACTCAGATAGCAAGAATAAGGTTTGTGTTCCTACTCACCTCACCAAACTTTCATCGACCAGGGAACAGAGAACATGCTGGGAAACAACTCGCATAACAATATCGTCATCTCAATGCCAATGAAGCAATGAGAGAATTAAAGATGACTTTGAATTTGCTGCACGCCTGAAGGAGTAAGAAGAGAACAGGAACACCCAGTTGGACTGCTTTTGTCTACAGCAACACATTTTAATTACGATTTACAGTTCCATAGGAATTCTGATTCATTGGCCAAAGAGTAGTTAGTCAAGACGAAAAGTAAGTTCCTTGTATTAAATCAAAATAAGCCTTTGAAAAATCACTATGATAGAAATGGATTTTCAGACTCCTTAGAAAGAAGCAGGAAGAATCAGGGAGTAATATAGAATATTTGTGCATGATGTTTCTTTGGGACTTTTACAGCATCTCTTGAACTATGTTACTTCCTTGCTGTTAACTGAGCAATAAAGATTTAAAGCAGATGGAGGCGTGGTCCTCTATTATTTCTTTATAATTTCTTATTGTTTATTAATATGAAAATATTATTTTCCTAATTCTATGCTAGCATCTTAAGATCTTGTAGCCTTGTAAGTCTTCTTTCAGCAGATTTTTATTTTCAAGGCTTAAAAACATTTTCAGGCTTGTTCCACACATCAGTTACACTGGAAATCCTTTAAGATCTGCTTATTATGTGATTTAGTTTTATGACTGTGGAGAACAAATCATTGTTCATTATTTTTCACTGTGATAGTGCAAAATGGATCAGTAAATATTACTGCCAAATCTCTCCAAGTGTCAGTATGGGAACTATTCAAATGCAACTGAAGTTAGTAAACGGCTTTCTGTTAACTTGAGCAAGAAGTGGTCTGAGCCCTGACAGAGTAAATGAATTTGGCTGATTTTGTACTGAGATGGACTCCTGTTGCTCCGGGACCTGATGTGCTAGTGCAGTGCTAACCAGCGCCTCAGTGGTGCTGCAGGTTTGGGAGAAATGCTTAATCATCAAGGCTCACCACTGCAGAATTTAGGCTCTCTCACTGATCATCTGCGAGTGATGGCATTGAAAGAGAACCTTGCATTTCTTCCTCCCTTCTGCACTAAAACTGCACAAAGTCTGCTACCTGTTGCATCTTGCAGAGCTATTACAGTTCCCAAACAGCCATTTAATTTGTAGGCAAAACCTCTTTTCTGTGGAGTAGTTTCTATAGCTAATTAAACCATGAAATAAAAACTATAACAAATGCCAGTGCCCAGTAAAACTGCACACAAATAAAAATCTCACTCTGCTCAGAATATAATTTCTATGAAGTGGGCTGTATCTCAGCCCTGTGCAACCCTGCAGCCCTGTAATACGATATTGCCATTGCTAGTAACAGCCACAAGCTTTGTAATGAATTTGCAAAGTCTCAGGACGGAGGCTTGACAGGCATGCCCAGTCCAAGCTTTTCTTGACCTGTTGCATCTTTGTCTTACTTGTTTTAGTTGTGACAATAATTTCTGTAACTGACCTGATGTTTATGGCTAATTTATTCTATTTTTATCATCTTTGTATAGCACAACCATAGTTTTACATAGGTAGCAGCAACTAGGAACTTTTCTACGTAGAATGAGATATTTATGACTCTGACACAATGATGTAGTGTAGAGAAATACGGGCCTGGTACAACAGCAGGCTTGTTGATTAGTGAAGCCACTGCACATGGCACAAAAGAGGGCAGTCATGGGGTGATAAAAGATGGAGCGCACGCTTGGTATTAGAAATCCCATAGCTATAAAGAGCTCACCCATAGTCAGTTGAAAAAACTGCAGAACTGGACAAAACTGGTTTTAAAAGTCACAAAGAGAACAAAGAAATGGTATCTAGCATACGTAAAAGGCATCATATATAGACAATTCAGGCATAATATAGAGCTGTAGGTCAAACAAGAAAGAAAAAAGGCTTAAAGGTGTGATAGCAAACACATAGAAATTACTCCAGGACTATCCTAGAGTGAGGAAAAAGAAACTATCAAAATAAACATTACATTCCTCCCAGAAAAGGACTCCAGGTGCTGGCAACTCTCCATGACACCCCACCACTGTCACCAGACTGAAAGCACCAATGTTAGGACCCAGATGAGCAGGGGAAGGGTGAGCATAAACACCAGGAAAAGGGGTGGAAGCTAAGAAGTGTGTGCATAAAAATTCTAACTGTTTTATTATTATTTCTTTTTCTGTAACATTCAGATCTGGACTAATAATGACCATTCTGAAGATCCACTATACTAACAGTAAATTCTTGGCTTTATGTGTATTTCTGCTTTGCCCATAAACAAGATTTTGAGTGTAATACATGCTCACATCAATAACAAAAGGCAGTCCCATGTACTTCTGGAATGACACAGAAGCCCCCAGGCATCTAATAGAAAATTACAGGCTGTTACCCTGTGCATATATAAATCTGAATCTCTGTCGGTATTAGGCGTGAAGAGTGATTTTCATAAGATGTTAGGAACTCCTTCTCAGAAATTAGTTTCTCGACATGATAAGTATCAGTTTGTACTTCTGTAATTTATTTTATTTCTACTTTACCAGTTTCCATACTATATTTCTGGTTTATATTAAGGATCCAGGATGTGGCTAATTTAACATTGCTGTTAACCTTAATTTTTCTGAGAAGATGGCGAAAGTCTAATCTTTGAGGTACATTTCAAATATGACTGTTTATAAAGCATCTGTTTTATTAAAATTGGAGGCTCAGGGAACGACAGCACAAAACCTAATATTTCTTTCCTCCCTTATTTCCCCAGTGGAAGAAATATGTTTTTCCACCTCAATTAGTTTTCAATCTCCCTCCTGCAACATGATCAAAATGTTTCATGTTGGCCAAATTATTAGTGACAACTGAATGACATATAAAGAGTTGTATCTAAAATGTGATTTAACAAACTGATTGAGTCCTAAACACAGAGCAGACTGACTTTCAATGGACCAGTTCAAATTGATTCCCAGTATTATGGGAAAACTAGTTCCACTATTTTTTAAACTACTGTTGACAGGATATTTTAAAGGGGTTTTTTTGCTGGCTTCTTAACACCTCCCCACCTGCCTATTATCATGCTTGTTCTAACAAGCAGTAAGTCAGTAAAAGTTCCCATTCCCATCAGCCAACTTTGAGCAGTTTCCTAGTTAGTGAGCTCAAATCTCCAGGTCACATTGCAATACAGATTTTTATTGTATTTTCTGTACAAACTCTGGGTAGCTATCCTGGCAGTTCCTGCAAGAATTTGTCCAGAGTACATGGCATTGAAGAGAAGTCTGTGCTAAGATAAGGACAGTGCAGGTCAGAGAATGGAGTTGCAATCTCAAATAATTTCCTGTGTTAACTTATGCGTTAATTGATGCAGAGTGAGCTTTTCATTTCTAGTTCTGAGAGTTTTTAGCTAGCAAAAATTAGTGGTTAAGATACATCCTATAATATCACAGTTCAGTTTTGTTGGGTAATGGAACATAAAATGAAGCTATAATGAAATAAAGGCAACAGTTCAGCAGAAATATATGCATTCAGTAATTCAGGCCACACATTTCCATGATGTGCACATAGCAAGAGTAGGTTACTGTCGTGGGCCTGCATTGAACTTGAGGCAGGGTGTAGAAGAGAAATACAGCCCTGAGACAGTTGCTCACATAAGAAAATAACTGGCACTAAACTGTCATTTGCTTTGTTCTACAATAGCAATATCTTAAGAGGACATGGGCTGCTACATGTAGCCTAGGAAGTTACAAAGGCTCTTCGAAACATTTGCACAGTCTTTCTTCTCTATTATTGTCCCCTCTTAAATTGTGAAGAAAGGGGATGTGCCACTCACATCTAAAGCTTTGTCAGGGAGACTTCAAGCATCTATTTTGAACTTTTTACTAGTTTTGAAAGAATTTTTGAAAGAATTATTTATCTTGCAGGAAACTATGTATGTTTTGTCTAAAAAAATCCCTGGAGACCACTCTGAGTGCCATTCACCCTTTTCATATGCTGTCTTCCAAAAGTCCAGGTTTATATTTGTCCTCAACTGGTATTTGGAGCAATCTTCCTGCTTACCGTGAGCTGCTCCCACAAATTCCTTAAAGCAAACATCAGCAGAGCATGTTCAGTATCCCTTTCAGCCAAATATGCTTACTTGGATGTACTTTGAGGCATAAGGTGGCCCCAAGTTAAAAAGCATCTGATTTTACAGAAGTGTTTTACTGTCAGCAATATATGTTTTCTCATTAATAGCTGTGATACTGGGAACGCCTTTTACTCTTATTAGTCTAATCCACCACTTCCGAGCTACCCTGTTAGCTGTTTACTACTGCCAGAGAAAGGAGCTCTCAGCAGATGCTATGACTCCAATAAAAAAAAAGTATTTTTATAAATTCAGAGATGCCAGAGCGAGGACAGAAGGGTGAAAGAAAAAAAAATTTCTAAAAGCCTCAATCAATGTATATCTTTCCTATTAAAATCTTTTAAAGCACAAATTCTTCTTACCATGCTTGTGTTACAGCAGACTATTTCATAAATTTTATGAACAAATGTTAGTGGGTGG